>JARKHS020009619.1:0-172438 GCA_030143305.2 Amblyomma americanum
TGGCAGCAACTACCATCGCAGGGCAGTGGCGCCTCTATTAACCCCTGCCCCACTGCGCCTGGAGTGGTATGAGGACTCCCAGCGATCTATTAATGTTAAGTAGAGAATGACAAACTCTTCATATGCGGGTATTAACCAATTAGCGCTTTCACGTCATACCCTTAAGCCGGAGCTTAAGTGTGCCCTCCAGTTTTAGTGCGCTAGCACTGAGGCCACCACTCTACTATTTCGCCGACCTTTGTCTGAAGCCCGCTTAACCTTGAAAATCAAGTCTCGCACTGATACCGAAACCTATGTTCTAGCGCATTAGGCTCAACCACGCGCAAGTGTCCGTCATTTTTTTTTCTTTCCTTAGCTCATGGTAGTACTGGTAAGATGGCAGTAGAGGCAAGATACACCTGTCCCATACTTTCCTATTTCAGGATAACGGAAAGCTCTTATTCATGGCTTCAAAATGCCTGTTAAATGCACTCAACTTCATTATTATTCTCCTAGTTATTTCACTGTAGTCGTCCGGATATATTCCCACTGCCGTAGGTAGATTCATTCCTTTACCACTTCCCTTGTTTCGCTGCGTATCGCAAATTTGTTCCGTTCAGAAACTGCTGAAGGAAGTTGGGTTTCTTCATGTTAATTTTTATACCCACCGATCTGCTTTGCCTTTTTAGAACCTGAATCATGCTCTGCAGTTACTATACTTAGTTCCTTAGCAGAGTAATGTCATCTGCAAAACGGAGATTGCCAACCTTTGTTCTCCTTTATAAATCTCTTCCCAATGCAGTTCATTGATTGCCTCCTGTAACCATACGGTGGTATAGCCTGCCTGCTTGACACCCTTCCTGTTTGATATTTTGTCACTTTTTGTGTGGTGGAATATGGTCGCTGTGCAGTGTTCACACGGCATAGATATTTTACAGCACCTTTAATTACGCATCTTCCACACCCTTATTACACGATGTCTGCATAAGTGCTAATATCACTACTGATTTCAAACGCTTTCGTGTAAACTACGAAGAAGCGGAGATGGCGTAGAGATATTGTGTCTGCCTCGCGTGCAAGAGTTCCGTGGTTCGAATCACAATGCCGCCGTAATTACCCATGAGCCAAAAAAAAAAAACGAGTGTTAATGCAACTACTGTATGCCCTTTTGTGTATTTTCTGGCTTATAATGCAGGTGGCATATACTCGGGACGCTCTCTTAGGCATATCCCACGTATCCTAACTGGCTTGGACTTTCTGTCAGGCTGTATAGGAACACAGCTGAGCTTTCAGCCACAATATACTTCGACCTTCTCGACGCAGTACGTTCCTGAGAAAGTTTGTCAGGCATTTGTAGCTCTACAAAAAAAAAAGTAATTAGTTTAACGGGCGGAAAGGTTCCAAGAAATGAACTTCCTACGCGAAAGACGAGAAGAAGCCGGGGAGTTCCCGCGCAGCATGCTGCGTTCAGGGCTCATTTAACCGCGAACACGGTAGCGCAAACGACATCATCATCGTTTCCATCATGTGGGAAAAACCGATTCTCGAGAACAAACTTGGCTTATTAGCCAGGCGCTATAACCGCAGAAATATAAAGCAAACTACAAGGGAGTCAACGCTATATAGCTATGTGAACGGACCGAGTGAAATGACGTGTTTCCGTTAAGGTTAAGCGCGTCTCTAACGCGTGGAACGGAGATTCGTCGCGACGTCTTCAATGGCGCGCGTTATATAGAAACAAAGTATATACACTGGCGACGACAGATTAACATCGCGTCTGCATGGTTACTACTCGATCCCGTAACCGGCGTTCGTGTAGGGGTACATCGCACGCGCGGCATCCCACGCTAATTACCGCCTTTAGTCTCGCTTCAAGTGATCACCAAATGATGTAAGAAAAATAAGAGAATAAACAGTAAGCGCTCGAGCAGGCCTGCCATTTCATGCAGATGTTTGTCTCAGCGTGGGACTGTCGCGGCTGACATCGAGGCGTACGCTAAAAGCTGCAGTCTTTCGTGTTCAAGGCGACTTTCTTTTTTCTTTTCACCGCTGTCCCTTTATTATTGCAGTTCAATCCCCGGAAACGGAGTATTCGATCTAAATTACAGCAGGCGACGACGACAGGCGGTGTCTAGCGGGGGCTGTGGGAGTTTTCTAGCTGTTGAAAAGAAGTGGTCACACAGATGTATGCGTGCATAACGAGCTGTAGCAGCGACGACCGTAATGGCGAGACCAGCGGGAAGGACAAGAGAGGAGAATGGGAGAGGGGATTGAAAAATTACGCGACGCGACTCCTATTTAGATGAGCTGCCGGTCGGGTGACTCAGCAAACGGTCGGCGCCGGTTGTCAAGCAGCGATGATTGAGCTGTTGTACATTGAGCGAGTCGATGCCCAGAGACAGGACCCCTCCTCTATGCAGCATTCCTGCAATGTGGTCCCGTAACGTAATCATTACGTTTTATTTTCGCGTTTCTGTGAGAGCGGGAGAGTTTAGAAACAGGTCGTTCCGGCTACGCCAAAGAGACAGCGTCTGATCGAGGTGTAGGACTCTCTTCAGCTCTATGCAAAGGGTGCGCGCAAAATTAGTAAGCCAGATTGCCTTCATTCGGACAGGTTTTCACTGTTCGAGTTCTAACGAGGCGCCCCGTCGTGTCCTGCTATGTTCTGTGTCTCCCACGTGTTCGCCAGCCATTTCTTAAAGAGCAAATTGCGAATGAAATTGAAAATTTACGATTATAATAAGCGAAGTACATCGTCTGGCTGCCTCGATACATCAAGCAATGAATTTGGACAAGCATAGCTGCATACTTTTTTTTACTTATTTTATCAAGTGACTGCGAATCTCCCCTACATACCGCCAGCATGCAGGTTGTAAGGATGTTAGGCAATGTGGGATGTAGCGACCATACGATTATAAGGTGTATTTGATTTTGACTGTGCTAGAAAAGTAATAATGAAATTGGCATTAAGGAGGAAAAGAGACATCCGCATGCCGCCAGGGGAAATGAGCGGCTCGTTATGGCATACGTATGAAAGACATCAACAGTCATTGAAACTAAAGAAAGCATAGGGCAATTTTTTTTTTTTTTTTGCTACGACCACAGACCACCGGCATGTAGTCGTCGGCAAAAGAAAAAAGGATTGCAACATTATTTTTCATTTTTTCAGTTTCTATTTTCTTCTTTAATACGTATGTCATAACGAGCTCCTCATTTCACCACTGGCGGCTTAAGGTTGTCTTTTCTTCTCTTTTCTAATCGATTATCTATAAGATAAAAATGAGTACACTTATCATTCACCATTAATCAAAAGCAAAAATAAAAAACAGCATTGCCCTACGCTTTCCTTGGTTTCAATGCCTGTTGGCTTCCCTCGTACGTATTTCCACCCTTACAAAAATCGATTTGACAGTCTATAGACTGTCAATAGACTTCTTTCTCTAAATTCTATAGACTCTATATAGACAAATCATAAAGAATAGTCTATAGTAAATAGAAATCCTATAGACAGTCTATAGATTTATTGTCATACACATTTAGTAGACTTGTGTCTATAGACCTGCCTTGACTGACAGATTGTGACTGTGTTTCCCCTTCCTTCTCTCGTCCCTCTTTAATCCCCTCATTCCCTTCCTCAGTGCAGGGTAGCCAACCGGAAACCTGGTTAGCATCCCTGCCTTTCCCTCCTCCTCTTTATCTATCTGTCTATAGACAGATAGATACAGACAGATAGATCGGCTATGAATAGACAAAATATCTAGAGGAAGGCAATAGCGTCTATAAAAAGTCTACAGATAGTCTATAGACCATTTTATAAGGGTAATTTGAAGTGACGTTAAAACGGATGCTTGGGCGAGTTGGTAAGTCATTTTAAAACAGAACAGCGCGCACTTTGACTGGGACTACGAGGAAGACACGACCCAGACGAGCGCTGACTCGCAACTGTGACTGCAACGACCGCTAGAACAAAAAGGAATGGGGTAAAACATGTAATGCGCAAAGCAAACTCTTAGAGTGGCAGCGCGCTTACAGAGAATGTAGTGTGCTGAGGATACGAAGTTTGTTGGCATAAGGCCACCGCGGAGGGCCCAAGCAGAGTTAAACACTAAGAGACTGGTTTGTCTTGCTATGCTCCTAACTTGGATAGTAATGGCGGTGGTTCATGGCGGTCGCAGATGTATACTAATTCTCGCTCACGAGGCCTTTGCACAATACACAAAGTCTGAGAGATTTTAGCCCAGCTTGTGTACCGTTTTGAGCAGGTTGCGTTTGCCTTTTCTATATTCTACCTTTCTTCTTATATTGCACCAGGAAATATCTTGGTTATAAAAATCTTGTGACCACTGCATTGAGAGTGCGTGTTCAATATTTTTTATATCATATCTTTTTACCGGGGTGATTTCATTAATCAGCTGTTTATTCACTTCTACGTGCCCGAGTAGGGTTGCTATCGAAATTTTTTTTCATGCTGGTGTCTTATAATGAATCCCATACAGACCACGAAACATCGTGTTCGCATCCAGAAATCTGGCCCAAGAGAGAGAACACAACGTTCGAGCTCAGAGATGTCAACGGCATCGTTCATTTCTTGGGCGAAATAAACTTTAAAACATTAAAGGAGATGAAGGGGGTGCGTCAATACTGAGAAGCGTGTCGCAGAAAATGTGATTCACTCTTACAAAGCGGGAAACAGAGTGGGTGATAATGCCTAGAAAGCGTGATCTTTAAGCGCATGAACCGTCACGCCTAGGCTGAGCGTGTAAACAAGAATGAAATCCACGCTTGCTAAGCGTAAACGTTTTTTTTAGAGTTCCGTAGAAATGTGTACCATGGGCACCACTGAAACGTGCTTCTGTTATTGGATGCTTTTCTTTCATGGGCAACTACAATAATCACATGTTTCAAAGTCTGGACAGTACAAAACTGATGAATGGCCGGCTAACCTCTGATGTTCTCTCCGAGAAGAAGATTACCCTATTGCTAGAGTAGGGTGATGAGCTGACGCGGTGGTGCAGAATTCTTCAGAGTCTCGTCCTTGGCCGCTCCTCCTTGATTTTTTTTAATGAAAAACCACTTGTAGGAATACGCTGCTGAGTCATTCAACAATTCCTGGCGTTTGGTTTTTCGAAGCACCCGAGAACATGTGACCACTTGTCTGAAAGGAAAGCTGTCACCGTTTAGATTTCTTCTCCAGTCGCTGGTGTTGATTGTTCACCAGTACTCTCGTTGTCGTTAGGTGGGCATCAACAGCGCTTTTGTTCTCCGAACCAAGGAAAAACAGTTGCACTTGGCTGTGCATTGTCTCTAAAACCACGTGACTGCTGTTAAGCTTAATTCGACTCACTGAAGCCACTTCCGAAATGGCAAAGCATCACTGCCTGAAAAAACAGTATGTCGATGTTCATGGCACAGGCCGAACAGGAGTGAGTGTCGCAGCTTGCCCGAGCCCATGGCTAACACTGGGAGGCTGTGTGTTAGCCGGCAGTGGCTCGGGATACTAGGAAAGGGTGAGGCTTGGTCGCTCAACATTTGCTTCCTGCTTAAATGTTTAGTCTCCCACGTCTCCAACACGTCTTAGTGTAACCTCGTATGTGTACACTTCGTTCTTTTTTTATTCCTTGCACGTGTTCTTCTATTCTTTTTGCGCCACCTTTATTATAATTATTATTGCGTTTTTCTTTATGTCTTTCTTACCTGCCTTACACGATAAACATGAATACGCCTGTATAGGAGTAAAAAGGAAGTCAGCTGTCTTCTAGCGTAATCACTTTTAAAAAATATTGGCCTAGGGGACTTTTTACTCCCCTATCACTAGTTTCTGATTAGAGTGTACTCTTTTCCTTCGATGTGCATTTCCGCCTCTCTGTGTTATTTTCTTTTGCGCCTTTTTTCTTTGTCAGTTGCGTAGGCGCACGGCCTCTCTGTTTGAAAAATGGTTATATATATATATATATATATATATATATATATATATATATATATATATATATATATATATATATATATATATATATATATATATATATATATATATATATATATATATATATATATATAGGCACCCGGAAGAAATGCTGCTTGGAAGAGCCCCGGCTGAACACAAATTGGCATATGCGTCTTTATCAGGATTAGCCTGCATGATATCTCATTGTGGGCGCAAGCCAGGGACGGGCGCTTAACAGCTATTGCAGTAAAAAAAAAAAACACTTGTGTGCACGCATTGGCCGTCAAGCGAGCGCCGCCGCCGGCTGCCCACAGAGGAGCCCGCTGCCGCCACCATCGCCACGCGGCGGTGGGGGCGGCGGTCACCCCATTTGGGAGAGGCCCAGCTCGTCGATCGACGACGACGCCGCCCTGCCACCGTTGCTCCACACTGTCCCCGCGCGCTCGTCCAAATTAGCCGTCAGCGCCAGTCGGCACAGCACTCTCCTCCTCCCTTCCCACAGAGGCCCCAGACTGCGCAGGAACTCGCGCCACGGCTGCGGCACGGTGTTGCCGGCAAGGGACGCAAAGGGGGGAAGGTGGCACACCAGTGAGGAAAGGCCGGAGTAGGTGGTGAGCGGGGGGGGGGGGGGGGGGGGCGCAGGCGAGGCCAGCTCCATTTGCACGCGACAGCGGGCCTCAGTTTTCCGTGCCGCTGGCTCGCCAGATTAGTCCCACAGCCCTGGCGACAGCCGACGCGCGCGCGGCGAAAGCATCGAGCGCTACCACGAAGCTCCCCGCACGCAAACCGGCTTCTCCTTTTCCTGCTGTTGTTGATGCTGTAGCTGCCAGCAAAAAGCAGCAGCGGCATCAGTGCGAAGCAGCTAGCATCAGCTAAGCAGCAGCAACTGCGCAATAAGAGCTCGGGGTCTCTAGAGTAGAGCGCGCGCACTGCCCCGCCAGCGCCGACGAGAGAGCACGACCAGCCGAGCGTACGCGTACAGACTCGCGCCGCGCGGCGCAGACGCGAGCTCTCTTCCTTTCCGCCTCTGTGCTTGCTTCTCTCTCTCTCTGCCTCATCACGCACCACCATTCTAGCGTTCCTGTGCTCGTCGCGAGCGGCACGGTGCGCGCTCCGAAGAGCAGAAACAAGCCAGACGCAATTAAAGAAGGAAACAAGCTTCCCGTTCGTCCTCCGCTCTGCCAGCTTCCACGTTTATTCCGTCCCCTTTTCCCGTCGTCGCCGCACATGCGGCAGGCAGCAGTGAACGGGTAGAAATTCAGGCTCCTGCGATGAGCTATAGTTTCGTTTTCTAGCTTTAGTGTCGGTGCTCCTCTTCCCAGTCAAAGGAAGCAGCGAACGCTGTGACCGGCATGGAAAGGCAACGCGTGTGATGATGACATTACAGCAAGCGGATGAATGGAATTGCAGCGAGACCGGCGCTACGCAGTGCTGAAAATCAGTCTCGCGCCCCCTCCTCCCAAAGTTTTCGAAATTGTCGGCGTAAATGCTGCGGGAAGAGGGGGAGGGGGAGACGGGAATCCGGGAGTGTGCGGAAAGATCGGGTCCTCTCGGATAGCCTTTCGTGGGCGCACGTGGCCAGCTCTGACTTCTGGTCGTCGTCTGCACTGCGTTACCATTGTTGCCCCCGGGCCTGATGAAAATGCTTCTCCACGCTGCTTCAGAGCGTGACGTGAAAACGCAGATTGGGGAGAAGGACGATGAGTGACAAAAAAAAAAAATGCCGGAGCAGGTGGCCCGCATTCACCCTGCTCGGTTGCCTGTGGGGAAACAAACGAGAAGGAAAAAAGTGCATTTGTAGGGAGCCAGGCGGAGGAGTTAATTTTGCGGAAACATGAGAGCCAGGCATGGTGTTTGCGCACGCGGTTCGCTGGTGCGCATGACGAGACGGACAGAAGCATGTTCCTGTTATTTCCTCTGCTTCCGTATTGAAAAGAGCCGCTTTATGCACCTCCGAAGCCCTCTCCCGCTACCCCCACTCTGCCGACGTTTACCGCTCTGTCACCCCAAGAGAGCATTGATAATCTGCCCACCGCATTGCGTTAATTTCCTTTTGTTTATTTTCACTAGGATATCATTAACCAAAGCTTGACCTCTAACTCACGCTACTGCCGCTAGCGCTTTTCTTTAACGCACAGTCCCACCATCTTCTTTTCCATGGATCGCTGCTCTGTTCTTGAATTTCAAGCATTTTAATCGCATGCTAATAACGGCCTAATCGGGAAATACTGCAGGAACAAAGTGTTATGCAAAGTATATGGCCTACGTTCTCTTAGTCAAGAAAGTACCACACGATCTGTATGCTTTAATTGCACCCTTTCGTTCATGAACATAATGGTTACGTATATTTACGCCGCAGATAAATTATTTATACACTGAAGTGATGAAATGAGTACTTTAAGCGGAAATAATCTTACACGTAGCCGCGATAACTCTGACAAAGAGGTGTTCGGAACACAACTTTATGGATCAGTATTTTGTTTCCCAGTATTCTTTAATGGGCGAGAGAAGGCAAGCAAGGGAAGACGGTCAATGGAAGGAAGGCGGCAAGCGAATGAAAGGAGCAAGCAAGAGCATGTTGGCAAGCAAGGACATGTTGGCAAGCAAGGGCATGTGGCCAAGCAAGATCATGTGGTCAAGCAAGACCATGTGAGCAAGCAAAGGCATGTGGCCAATCAAGGGCATGTAGACCAGAAAGGAGATGTGGGCAAGCAAGGGAATATATGCAAGCAAGGAGAGGTGGGGGCAAAGGAAGTCAATCCTGTATCAATGAACGATCGCAGAAGTACGCTGATCAATGCCCCATTCAAAGTCTTAGGCGATGTGAAAAGGTGAAATTGCAGTTATTTCAGCGCCTCGCATAATAGCCATGGAAGCAAATAAGTCCAGAATTTTTTTAATGGCACGTCACAGTAATTTTAGAAGGCACGTCACATATATAGCACGTCACAGTGGTTTTAAACAAAAAGTTTACATCGTCAATAGAGCAAGAAAAAAAATGGCTGTTCACAACGAGGAAAGCAATATAACGCACCGCCCGGTCCTTCACTGAATTGTGTTTCGTCCTATTTTAATTGAAACCGATTCCTTTAAATTCCAGAGTTTCGTTCTAAACGCGAACAGCTAATATATCAGCAACTTCGCCTCGCTCTTTCGCGGGCTTGTGCTGTGACCGTAAGTTCGTTTTCGCGCCAGCATACGGTTCCGGGGTGCCCTTGAGTGTCTCAGCTGAAAGAGAGAACGCAGGACAGACAAAGAAAACAAAAAAAAACCAGGGCGGAGGCGAACGTGGTGACAAACGGCCGCTTGGGTCCGCTCCCTACGCCCTCGTATATATACGAATCGATCTGCACGAAATGTCCTTCAGATGGCTTCGCGCTCTTTCGGCCTAACGGTGGGTTCCCCGAGGGAGCCAGCGCAGAGGAGGAGCTTCGGCGCTGGGGCCAGCTGCGTCCCCGTGCTGTGTTTTCAAGGCGACCTCTCACCCCTGGTGGAAGGAGAAAAATGGAGAAGGTTTCTTCCGCCCGGGCGGAAGCAGCGCGGACACTCCTTGTGCCTCCGGAGCCCGGTGGCTCGCGTGCTGCTTTTCAACAATCCACGCTGGCCGCCTTCGATCGCCCTCGCGTTGTCCCGCAGACCCGCATCCCCGCTCCTCGGTATGCCCGTCACTATATATATATATACCGTCTCCGGCCGTCTCTGTTTCCTTGTAATACTTGGGTATACACGAAACATTTGAATGCCCTTATGTCATCCGACTCGATCAGCTGCTAGGGATATGTAAGAGCCTTCGGTTGAGATGTCTTTCGCAAGAACTTTCGAGATTTAGAAATGGCTTCAAGACGCGAGCGGAAAGCACCCTCGTGGTCAGGCACCTTTGCGCCATCGTGCGGAAGATGAAAATTTCCGAGTAAACATGCGGTGGATGTTCAAATGCTTCGCCAGATGTTATATTGAATGTGGGTTTTTTTTAATCACTGTGGCCGAAGCGGCTGAACAACGTAGATGCTTCGATTGTCGCGCAGTTCAGAAAATGCTGCCCTTTGGTGTCACCAGCTTCCGCTTTTTCTGCCTCTATTTCGGAATTATGTGCAAAACAGCAGGGATGACGAACGAACAAAAAGAGAGCGTAAAGGGGCGCTTGAGCACAGAGCGACGGAAGACCAAAGTCGCCTGGAAATAAAAAGTCGATAACAAACATCTAGCTCAGAGCAAGACTTTCACCCACACCTCGCATCTAGTACCGAGGATAAAAAAGAAACACCACATTATGCTACCCTTATCGCTACTGATATATTTCTCGCGCATTTCAGCTGTATTTATTTATTTATTTATTTATTTATTTATTTATTTATTTATTTATTTATTTATTTATTTATTTATTTATTTATTTATTTATTGCCATGACCGACCCATGACAGAGAGGAGTGACCCAAAATAATAGAACTCAGCAGGAACATATTTAGTACAGCACAGCTACAAAATATAATCGGTGAAACATTTTTCAAACACTACGGCATCTGCAAAAGAGGAAATGGAAACGCGGAGATGTTTCCATTCCTTGCATGTCCTGGGGTTAAATGAACCCAAATGCATGTTGGTGGGACTGCTGGGCACATCAGCCTTGAAGTGGTGGCCGCTGGATGATGAAGCGTATGATGTCGGCACAACTAGCGAACCTCTGAGATAAGGATTGGAATGGCAGATATTGCGAAAAAGACATAATAACCAAAGTGCTGTGACGAAATGAGAGATCAGGCAAGTTTTTATTCCACGTAATTAGAGTTAGACTTGTGTTCAGAAGAGGTACAAAAAATGAAACGGACAGCACGACTATGGACAGATTGCAGGGCTTGTAATTTGAGGGTAAATAAAGCAATCGTCAGAAACAGTTTCATGGAAGAAGGTATGCTATTTGGTAAGTCGCTAATATAGGTGAAAAAAAAAAAGCGCAACGACCGTGGCACTGATTCCTGTGGAACGAATGCGGTTACATCGCAAGGATGAGAGCTATGGCCGTTAGCAGTTACAAATTATGCGCAGTTAGACAAGAAGCATTTAGACTCTTTTAAAATACTTGAGTCAAGAGTACGCTTGCTTAGTTTCTGCAGCAGTATTCCGTGGCCAGCAGCATCAAACGATTTGGCGAAGTCAATGAAAATGCATACTTGAATAATGAATGAAGAATCAATGGCGGGAAAGAAATCATTTGTGAAGGTTATGAGTTGAGTTTCATATGAATGTTGCTTGTGAAAACCGTGTTGTAGGATGCTGAAGAAAGAGTTAGTTTCAAGGAAAATTATGAATAGATGACGTGCTGCAGTAGTCTGTAAGAGATGAGAGAGTTGATGAGTTTGATGATAATGAGGGGGGTCTGTAATTGTTAACAGAATGAGCACCATTTATTTGAGCAGAGGAACCACCTTCCTTTCATCCGGAAGTTCACCACATTCCAACGACTGCGAAAAAAAAAAAACCTGACAATTAACGATATCAAAGAATACACTTCAGTGTTTTTAAAAATTGTTTGGATTAATACCGCCATTGCCTGGGGAGGAACGCAGCTTAATTTCATGAATTCATTAGCATATTCCAGTCCGGTTTATTAATACAGAATCCATAGATGGACAATCAAATTGGGAAACAATAGAAGGATGGGCAGAACGTTTTTCGCGAAGGATAATGTAAACAGGTCATTCAAAAAGCGCAACTTTGGCGACGTCACTTTTCTCATAAGAGAGTAAATCGATCTGCTTCTTGTCGTCACCGCGAACATCATCGCTAAATTTTCGCCAGTCTGACAGAAACATGACGGCAACGTTCCCCCGAAAAATGTTTGTTTGGTGATTGAAAGTGCGTTCATTTACGCCGCTTTCGCACGATGACAAACATACCACATTTCTTCACGTATATCGAGTGTTTGGGGGGGTAGGTGGTGGGGAGGGGGGGGGGGGGTCATTTTCAAAAATAGATTTTTGAGGTAAATATCTGGATTTCGCGGCATGGTATTTCCAGGGTTGGCGGACAGCAGAAAACCGGTGAATCATCTTAACTAGTCAGATGCTTAA
Source organism: Amblyomma americanum (assembly GCA_030143305.2). NCBI lineage: Eukaryota > Metazoa > Arthropoda > Arachnida > Ixodida > Ixodidae > Amblyomma > Amblyomma americanum. The sequence goes on from JARKHS020009619.1 coordinate 11,992, forward strand.
CTAATTTCCAAAAATTAACTTTTTAACTACTAAGGCGCCCGGTTGCAATTAGAGACTTGTAGACGGTCATTAGTATTTGCAATAACAGTTTTTAGAATTTTGAAAACGCGATTACCCTCGGCGCTGCGGCTCGACAAAAATTTGGCTATTTCGACTAGTTACGTGCACTGGAGGGGTTGTTTTGCCTTCATGCTCTCAGAATGCGCGTGTATTTTGGACCGATGCAGCCAAAACTTGTTTGGCCGGAGCGCCGTGGGTAAGGCGTTTTCGAAATTCTAAGAACTGATATGGCGGTTACTAACAACCGGCTACAAACCTCTCAATCGCAACCAGGCGCCTAACTGTAATAGTTAAAAGTTAATTATTTGAAATTAGTTAACCACCTTACTAGTTAAGATGATTCACCAGTGTCCACCAACCCTGGCCATACCATACCGCAAAAGCCGTATATTTATCTATAAACCCTATTTTTAAAATTTTCTGAGTCTTCCCTGAAACACCCGGTAGATAAGGTGGCTGATGAAGAATTAATTTTCTCTTGTTAAGCGATAGCTTCAGTAATGATTGAAGCCTGGGTGAATTAGAGCTTTCTTTTTTATTCTGCGCTGAAGAATAAATTGGTTAGTAAGCCCGATTATTATCGATTTAAACGCGAGCCAATTTTCCTTCGCCGATCGTTCAGAAAACTTCAAAAATGGTTCGCTCGAAAATCCTGCTAGTCCTGTTTTAATTCAAGCATAATCGGCTTACCCATAGTTTATAATGAATTTTGTAGTTGCTCATTTGAGAGTTGAAATGTTCTACTTATTAAAATTAATAATTCAATAATCACTCAAACCAGGAATAAGTGAAAAGGAGTAAACAAGGTCCGGATGTGTGGTGAGTACTAGGTGAAGGACACTGGCGCTAGTTTGACTAATAGGCGTTGGACTGTTAACTAAGTGACACGGGTTAAAGTTGGAGCATGTGTGAACAAAGGAGATGCGTTCTGATTAGCTACCGTTTTCAAACGGAAGAGGAGTGTCCCAAGTAATGTTGAGAAAATTAATATTGCTTGTGTCTAATGAGAAAACTAGCGTGCATTTTGATTATAGAACATCGTGCAGGTCCGACGAAAAACAATTAGACTAATTAGGAGAACGACAGCATGCGACGAAGGCAATATCTTTGGAATTGAGGCGGATGTTGGCACAAACCAATTCAAGTGCGGAAACAGAATAAATACGGAATGAAACAAAGTCGACAGTGACTGCTATCAAAACGCCACCTCCAGATCGTGTTCCCCGATCACGCCTGAGCTGTACTTTCTCCCGCAGCTCAAGATTTCTTTATAAAGCAGAAAAAGCAGAAAAGAAGTGGAGAGGAAACTTAAGCTCCACCTTAATGGTATGACGCGTTAGCTTTAGTGGGTTAATGTGCATATATGCGGTATTGGTCACTCTCGAGTTTGTTTTCATAGATCTCTGGGAGTCCACATACCACTCTCGGCGCAATGGTGCAGCGGTCTAAGCGACGGCCCTGCGATGGAAGGTGCTGCCATCGGTGGGGCTTGTGTGACCCAGGTTGCTTCTCCTGGGCAACTTCTCGCTACCAGTCATTAATTTAACTGCCACCTGCCACGGTCGTCAGTTTGCTCACAGTCGGGTGGGCAGGTTGATGATGACGCCAGAAGGTCACGTGACCTAGGTTGCTTCTCCGGAGATGTATTGCTCACAACGCCGACGACGCATTTTCTGCACAATAGGAGCCTTTACGTATATATAGCGTTAAAAGCTTCGTTCGACCGATCGGCGTCCGCTAGTGTCTGGTTAAGGTGACGACGAAAGGGCGCATGCGCCAAAAGTGACTCCGTGGAATATGCTTACCTGAGGAAAGTGCGCCACCAAGATATACTTAACACATGATCTCTGTGGGGGTGCAGTAAAAATAACTTTTTTGTTGTCCATGACTAACTTTTTTATATTTCAGTGAATACAGCTGTCCAGCAGCAGCTTTTGCAAATGTCTTCACTTACATAAATTCCTGTGCAGCGCAGCTTAGATATCTCGGAGAATATCGCATCTTTCGTCTTAAATGATGAAAAGCGCAATGCAATCGGTTGATGCTGGTTCAAGACGAAAGATCGTAGCCGATGTGCGCAGGAAACTTCTTTTTTGTAATTGCATACCGAATTTATGAGACCAAACTTATTGAATTTTTTTCCCCGATTTCGCCCATATTTCGCCAGGAGAAAACTAACTATGCCTGAACGATCTTCATAGTCTCCTAGCCACGATTCTAGAGCGACCGTTTCGTTGAAAATCGCCGTGGAAACCAACTGTAGCGAGTGAGGTGCATCTTGCAAACTTTCAAAGCTGTCAACCTTTATTCACCCTCTGTGAACGTTGACGTCAAATCTCATTTAATTATAGTCACGCAGCTCCAGGTTTCTTTAACCTCCTCTATAGATTTCAAAAATTTATTATGCAGCGTGTCCAGATACACAGACTTTTGATAACGGATAAAACTACAGTGTGTATCTCATGGCGCTCTTCCTTACAAGGACCGGGATTTAGCTCGACATCTCCCCTCCAAATTTCTCACCCTTTAGGGTGTAAATCAGCTGTCCCCAGACGAACACCCTTTTCCAATTGTTCGGTGCTAAAAAAGGGTGCAGAGATCAGCACCCTTAATGAAGGGTGCACTTGGTGATACTTTAGTGGGTGTAATGGTTGCACCCTCATTAAAGGGTACTATTTTTCCATAACACCTCTACGAATGCATGTTGGAAGGGTGCTCCACATTGATTCACCCATGAAGCAAAAGCCTTGGATTGATGCGCGCCATCGAAACTTTCATGCTTTGCACCCTTCCTGAAGGGTGCTGATCTCTGCATCCTTTTTAGCACCCAAAAGGGTGTTCGTCTGGGGACAGCTGATTTGCACCCTTAAGGGTGAGAATTTGTTTAGTGTGTAGATGAAAAAACTCATTACGTTAGGGCTTTTAACGCCCCGAAGCAACTCAGACTATGAGGGACGCGGTAATCGAGGACTCCGGATAATTTCGACCAACGTGCACTGACATCGCACAGCACACTGGCCTCTGTCGTTTCGCTTCCATCGAAATGTGACCGTCGCGGCCGGGATCGAACCCGCGTCTTTCGGGTCAGCAGCAGAGCACCATAACCACGGAGCCACCGAGGCGAATTTCTAGATGAAAAAGCAGAAGTGGCTTTGATCGATCAATGTTAATTGCTCCTTCCATCCCATGCCTAAAAGGTTAAAGTTATCAAACCGACGTTTGCCGGCTGTTTCCAGTGCACCATGGCGAGAAAACTAACTTTCGGACTGTCTTCGCTATTCGCCCTTGAGCAATGCAGAACTCCTTTGAGTTCGAATGCCATGCTTCGAGCCTACGTGTCTGTATCGAGTCCATATGTGTCCGTGTAGCACGGATATTAGACGCAGCAATTTCGGCAGCCGCAGAAACATCCTCCGAAACTGTTTACTCTGTCCACAACATGACCATCAGCTGCAGACCCCGTGCGAAGAATTATAGACGCTGGCTGCGCTCACGATTCTAAAGCTGTAATCGGGCAAATCATTCGCTGAGGGCAAACATTTCCGACAAACTGTTGTGCAGCTATTCTTTAATTTACTGAAGTACCTACAGCGCCCGAATGGACATTATTGTAGGGTGCAACCCTCGACACTGCCTCGTTGGCTATACTCTTTCCTTGTCATTACACGGCAAAATCCAGCAGAGTCGATTTGACTATTGCCTCGTTTGCCGCGATTTGTCGTTGCAGGTCGCAAGACTATCTTACGCACGTAAATGCTTAGAAGAGATATTTCGAATAGGGCCCCATGTCTTGCACTACTCCAGATATCCACCGTTTTGGGATCGACTGAGGGCAGTGCGCAATGCACATAGCTTATTTCCTAACGTGCTTTAAAGCCCACTTACAGGCGCCTGCGAAGAAGAAAATTGCGCCGAACGGGCGTAGGGGCGAGGGTGACGCAATCAGAGAAAGGTCAACAGATCACTGACAAAAGCGCAACCTACCAGAGAAAATTTACGGTGCAGAGGCGGCAGAACGAAGGAAGGAAAGGTCATAAGAAAGAGGGAAAACAAATATCGGAGTGGGGAGAACAACTATCATGAATTGGGCCATAAAGCACGAAAAAAAGAAAACTTTAAAAAGGGGGATATGACCAGTAAGGAAGATGGCAAGCAGAGCAGAGGCGACCGTGAATTACGGCAGAAACGTCAAGAAAGACAGCCATCTGGACAGTCGCCAGAACAGAGATTTCGGTCGACTCTTATAAAAGCGTTATCGGAGTACAAAAAAGAAGTAAAATGATACGCAAGACGACCGGATATCAAAGGAAATAAAAAACGCATCGAGAAAAGAAATAAAACGCAGTAAGAGATGTTAGAAAGCAGTTAGTCATTACTGCTTCCCCCCTCGCCCAACATTTCCCCGAGCAATTCCTCCCCCCCCCTCCCCCGCCTGCACTACGCCACAACCCCACCCTTCACCGTTATCCACTACATATGAGCGCGTGTAGGCTACATGTGCGTGTGTGCGGGTGACTGTAGCTGTAACCGTTGTTCACAAATGGCCTTTTCCTTCTTTTTGTCGCTTTATAAAGCGTAGATAATTGACTACCATCCATGTATCTGCCGCTTATTTTGTCCGTTTCCATTAGCTGCTTTTCCTTTGCAACTCCTTTGCAACACAATCGTTACATGAATTTTCTGGAAAAGACCATCAAGAAGCATTGCCTTGGACACGAGCCAATGTTCCATTTGAGTGTCCATTTCACTGATCTATTATTTAATTACTCCACGCTTCTCATTATCCTAAGATTCTTCTACTTGATTGTGCGAAGAGTCTGGGAACCAGGGTACAGCGAGTCGCAGAATGTTAGCACCAGTAAGTGCGCCAGAGATCTCTGCGTTTCCAGCTGGCGGATACAAATTGTGCTTAAAACGCATCATTTGTGAAAGCGGCGATGGTCCGTGTTGCGAGGAACGTCTCCTAAAAACAAAGCAGCGTACGTAGGACCGCGTGCCAGTGACTACAGGAAGGCAGAAAAACGGACGAAGTCTTCGCCAGCACATCGTTCACTACACGAAATTATTCCCGCAGCGAGACACTTAATTCAGCTTTATCATCATATAAGAAAAAGTAACAGAATAATAGCACGTCTTATCCTGCCCACTGCGCTGCCCACTGCGCTGCTAAAATATTTTAGTCAAATCTTTACAAGCGGAATATTTGTAGAAAGTTTAATTTAGGAAGTGCTCAACTCGGTGTACCAAAAATATGCTTTAGCGCATTAATTTAGGTTACAATGCAATGAATATCTAAGCTTGCGCAAGGCGGGAGCTGCTTAATTTATACTGCAAAAATGTGTGGTTTCTTCTTTTTTATTTTCATTTATCTATAACTCTTTATATATCTTAAGAACACGCTTACATCGAAAACGTAGAACACCCGGCATACTAAGTGTTTCAGATAAGATTTTAAGTAATTTTCAGAAATAGGCTTTTGGGGGTAAAAAATATGGCTTTTGCGGCATAGTGTTGGCGGACACCCGAAAGGTCTTTAGTAGTAAGCTGGTTAACCAGTTTCTGATAGTTAACTTTTTAACTATCACAGCTAGGCAACTCGATGCAATTAGCGATTTGTAGCCGGTCGTTAGCAATAGCCATATCAGTTTTTAGAAATCCGAAAACGCTATTATTCTCCATGCAGTGGCTCGACAAAATTTGGCTACATCGTGCCAAAACGCATGGGCTTTCGAAAAGCAGGCAGGCAAAGCAACCTTTCCAGTGGAAACAAGTCGAAGAAGCCAAATTTTGTCGAGCCATAGCGCCAAGGGTAATCGCGTTTTGTAAATTATAAAAAGAGATCTGGCTATTATTAACAACCGCCTACAAATCTATATTTTCAACTAGGCGCCCAACTCTGACAGTTAAAAAGTTAAGTATTAAAAATTGGTTAACCAGCTTAAAACGTATAAACCGATTCACGAGTGTTCTGGTGTCCTCCAACACTGGTAATACTATGCTGAAAAAGCCGTATTTTTGCCTTAAAGAGCCTTTCTTGAGAATTACTTAGTCTTCCGTGAAACGCCTGGTACGTTGAGGCGCTGACCACCTTATGCTGAGCCAATAATATCGGCCGCGCTATGGGACAGCGCTACGGCAATGATAGAGCACAATACAGTGCCGACCTTTGCACTGCCTGCGTCATGGCTGAGCTGCCGCCACCATAGAATACCACCTATTCAGGAAAACTTTGCGCAGAACAACACAGGACGGGAGGGAGAAACACGCACACACACACGAGCGCGAAGTTGCAACTGTATTTTCAGAAACGATACACCGCCTTAAGAAGCAGAAAGGGCGCAAGCCTACGATTTCCAGAGCATCACGTGTGAGAAAAAAAGCACGCACAAAGGTACAGTAAAAATTGCAAGGATAGGCACAAGCAGAGTCATATCAAAACTTAGCGGAATATAACAACAAAAACGGGTTATATATTGCGGAAAAAAGCAAGTTCTTTTTTGATAAGGGCTACCGATGCTTTTACTGACGCAGCCTTCCGTAGTACTAATTTCGAGGGCCTCTATAATTTCCTGGGCCAACCTATCGGAAGCTCGCCCGATAACAACCGTAGAACAAGCAGAGGACGACACTGCTGTTTCTTCTTATTCCTGTGAGTAAAGTATTTGCATTTGAGGCAATGCAAAGACAGGTTCGAGCCGCCACTTGCGCCCAGGGAATTGGCATGCTCTCTGAGCCTGTCATTTAGACAGCGCCCTGTCTGGCCTTTGTACACAGGCCCACAGCTGAGCGGAATCTTATACACCACACCAACAGTGAAAGGCACAAACTGAGTTTGGTGTTTAGTAATGCAATTGTTCTTCTTTGCCCTTTTGCCTTGGCACCTGCTGGTCATTGTGCACAGGCGGGACAGTTTAAAGGGGGCTGTAAAAACGACATCAACTCCGAACTTATTAGCCACCCTCTTGACATTGTGCGAAGGCTTGTGCACATATGGAAGGACTTGAAAATGTCTTTTTTTCCCTTGCCAGCGTGAGGTGAGGAACATCGACGGCCCTCTCAGGCCTTCCAAATTGTTTAAGCAGCGACTCCGCCACAGAACCTATTACCAATCTCGGGAATCCGTCTCGCTTCAAACGTTCAACCTGGTGGTCAAAAATTAGATTTGACCCTGCGCGTCCACGACTTTGAAAGGGCTGCTCTTAGACAAGAAGACGCAATGTCACGTTTTACGAGCTTAGAAAGCATGCCGCGTTCGAAGAAAGCATTGTTATCATATGACTCATCTCATTCTAAGCTCGTAAAACGTGGCATTGCGTCTTCTTGTCTAAGATCTAAGAATACCACCAACTGGCCCAATTCGTCAGTGGACTGGCTCAACGTTGCGGAACGATCCCTGTATCACGCATGTGCTTTACTGTTTATTCCGTAGCTCTATAACGACCTGTGCACAGACGCTAAATGTACTAATGAACCCGCTAGAAGTGGCTTCATGCAGAACACCACTTTCGAACCGAGAAGAACGCATTAGGAATGCCGAGAGCTGAAAGGGGAGAAGTATATAGGGATGTGGAGGCTGTTGAGGAAACGGGGCGTTGCCGCCATAGCTCGTTATCCACCGTTTCGTCGCGTCATTGCACGCATGACGGACGCACGCATTCTGAATGCGCCAATTCTGATGACGCATATTCGTGCCAGCGTGCGTGCGTGCGTGCGAGTCTATGCGGAACAGCCTTCGTGAGCGTGTGTCTGTCCCAGGTCCCGTGTGTGTACCGACACGGTGTTTTCCCATCACAAGCGAATGGCGCTTGCGCGCGCGTAATCCCAGACTGCAGCGACACACGAACTTTCACGGGGCATGTATCCACCCCGCGAAAGCGCGGGGATAATTGGATCCACAGCTACGCACGCTAGGAGCGGCTCTCTGTACAGCTTGCGTGCCGCTGCAAAGCAATGTTTGCTCGAGTCGCGGGCACCGCGGCCAAGTTTAGGCATGGAATGGAGTGCGCGTGGTGGGGTGCTGAACAGGGGGTGCAAACGCGGGAAGGCGGGGGGGGGGAGGGGGGGAGGTTCGTTCGAATTTCTGCTCCAGCGCGACGGCACATGTGGTGTCGCGGCCGCTGCCGATGGGGGCCAGCTAATTAGCTTCCTGACGAATAATTAATGCCGACTCTCCCTGGCCGCGCTCTCGCAGTATGCAAATATGGTCGAAGCCGTCGGCGACGCCGTGTAGTCGGACCCCCCCCTCCCTCCAAACCCCACAGCGCCCGAGGAAGCAAGCAAGCAAGCACAGCCACGAACGAACCAGCGAACGTCGAGGCCGCGGCTAGCTCGCCGGTTCTGGTTTGCATGTGCGCTGGCTTGCGCGCGCTCTTATGTGTATGCGGGTGTGTATGTGTGTGTGTGAGGGACGACATCTGCATCGCAGATATCGCCGCCACGGCGACACCGTGTTTTCTCTCCGCACTGGTTTTCAATCCTCCTCGCCCCCATTCTTTGCCGAAGTTCTTTGCAGCAGCTGGCGCACGGCGATTGATTATACTGTTTGCGTCTCGTGTATGCTGCGCTCGCCTTGGATTTGGTTTTGTCCCCTCGCCAGAGCGCGCCGAAGGTTTGTCGTTATAAGCTGCACGGTTGCACCGCGCGATCGAGTCACTGCAGCTATACGTTATATATACTTACGCCGGTCTGTTTAGTCGTGTTAAGTCGCGGCCTCCACAAGGATGTTCCCGATTGTTTAGCATATATATTGGCTTAACAAGTCTGTCAAGGTGAATGACTATGAATGCTTTCGCAGTGGTGTCGTGTATCTGAAGAGAGCACGTAATGACGTTGCGATTTGATGTGTGCGTGCGAATCAACAGTTTGATTGCGTCCAAAGCTCCTATTGTCCCGCTTACTCGTTTGACGGCTCTTCAGCGGCGTTCAGGGCCGGTTCTCTTCGTGCTCAAACACCATAAAGTAACGCCGAGAACAATGCCTTGCGATATCGTTACAAAGTTGGCAGCTCTGAAAGCTTTGATCCCATGCAGTCCCAATTGTTTTCACCTTTCATCGAAAGAATTGCGCGGCTCGGCTTCAGCAATCGCAGCAGGGTCAGGCGTAGAACCCAATCAGCTTAATTCCCACGCCATTTGTTCTGCACAAGGCCTGTATAGGCAGGCATACGATTTGCGCTTTTGTTAAAGTTGCTTGGCTTTGTAGTGAAACTGGTGGGAAGAGGGAAACAGCTGGCCGCTATGCGAGCCTCAGACGTCCGCACAATTATAGCACAGCCCTAGTTGAATAATGGAAAGTAGGGAGTTTAGCATTTATGCAGATGAACTTTCCGCATGTCCGGCCCCATAAATACGCAGGTATAGCGGGTGCAGGACATGAAGTTTATACGGAAATACGTGCATCAGATGTAATTGATGTATGGAAGGGTGTACGTCAACCAGGGTACTGCGCACAAACAAACAACTGGAAAGGTACGCAAAAAGCGCCTCTGCTTGTATGTGCGCTGTACCTTTTGTTGATCATGATTGACCGACTCGCGCACCAACGCACTCTTTTAAACTATGGACGTATGTAAGGCTGGCGACGCTCCCAAACCCCCGGTATCGGGTCTAAGTGTCGAGTCACAGCGCCACCGTTTTCCTGTTCGTTCGAAATCACGAAAACAATACAGCCAGCCGCTTTTCCTTCCGAGTTTGTGCGACGCGCGGCCCAACACCGCCGCTCATGTACACAATTCACGCCGCCGCATGCCGTACGGTTGATGGCACGACAACGGGAAATCCAGGGTCGAGCTCAGGGAGGAACGACCCGCATTACTATACGCTCGAGACTGACAGCAGCTTTTGCGGTGGACACTCCCTGCGCCGTCGTCGCCCACATCAGTGCTTGGCTGTCCGCCCAGGCACGCGCCGGAAAGCTCTCCCCGAAATCCAGGGCAGAAAGAGCCCCAGCACGCTTCCTTGCTCGAGCCCACCAGCTCGACCTACAAAGAGTCGGCACGAAGTCTGTGCTGCCTGCATGTGTGACCGCCCATTCCTCTGCTTTTAGCCATCGACCGGAGGCTTTCTGTCCCTATGTAGAGACGCCAGCCACGTGTACGAGAAACCGCCCGCTTTGTGTGAGAGTCGCATTTGATGATCGCTCTCTACAACATCCCCGGGTCCTGGCGCCAAAAATGATCGCTGACGGGACGCACGGAAGAGTGATCCTGAATGACGAGCTCTAGAGAAAAGAGCTGCTACCACTGCCACGTGTGTTGCTTGCGCAACTTTAGGAAGCACTTACCAGAGCCGTTCTTCAGGAGCGAGGCTTCGCAACGACACTGGAGGGGAAGGCTGGCCGCTATAGCACATCGCAGTCTGTAAAACCCAGCATCGCTCATGCAACGCCTCGACAGCAATGCATTGTTTAGCTACGTCACCCATGATTTCGCGATATATGTATCTATCTAAGGCGCTCGCTCTCCGCAACTGGACCCAATGGAGCGCCGAGCGCATGCGCACATGTGGCCGGTCGCTCGCCGAGCGGGCGGCCAGGCGGTACTCCGCTGCCGCACGTATCTCGACGAGTCGCGAAAGACGAGACGAAGCCGCGCAACCACACGCAAAAGAGGAGCTCTTGGAAAGAAAATGACGACGCCTACAACCGATGCGCGTGAAGCCGCCCGTCAACGGCGCGCCCGGAAAAACCATCACAATTCGACAACGCCAAGAGTATAAAATAAACAAAGCTTACTTGAAATCAACAAATTGCGTGGTTGTGTTCACGGTGAGTTGCGCCGTGAGCACCGTGACGAATGATGTCGCACGTATAGACAACTCGTAGTGTTTTTCTTGTTTTTCTTAACACCTTTTAGTATTTGCCAACTCGCGAGCTTCCACTATATACATGCCTCGCGTTTCACTGCTAAAGTCGATAAAAGTCGTCTGCTGCTTCTCTTTTAGTCCTGAAGGTCTGTGGTTACTCATTTCTGTGGCTTCTGTTGTTTCTTTTCAGCTACGGGTCGGCGGATAAGCAAAGCAAAATTGTGCGTCGAAAGAGCTGATGAAATATTAACGAACGATATATAATGTGCCAGCCGAAATGCCTATAACATGTCCAACAATTTCGAGACAAAAATTTTGAAATTTCGAAAAAGGTAAGATACTTTTAAGAAAATATATGTAGCAAAATCTTTCTTTTAAAGCGTTTACAACGCTCGCATCGAACAGTTAATACTCCCATAGAACACCAATGGGGAACACTTTCGGCGACAGCAAGAGGGTTAATAGAAAAACAATTCGAGACTGCCGTCGGGTGATCCGCGGATATAGTGAATGTTATAGTGAAATCTTGCATTATATGAAAAAAAATTGCGTTCATAAAATATTTCCCTATAAATGCTTTTTTTTCAGAACTGTTGGGTATGAGACTTGAAGTTTCATAACCTTCCAGATCACCAGTTCGACTATAAATTTGCGACTGTAGAGTTGACGTCAGGATCCCACAATAATTTACGTAAATACATCTTTCCCATGACGTCACTGAGCGCGCATGCCCGTCGCCAAGCGGATGGGTGTGCGCTACTCTAGATTAACGTACTCTGAATAGCGTAACATAGAGTAGCGTACTTCGCTGCATTTATTTTCTGCGTGTCAGTGTATGCCAGTTAGGCGGAGGATCTGTTTACCAGTTCAGAGAAAAGGCGGACTAAGTGCACGTCCTTCGTTACGAAAACTGTCACTGCGATTTTTAAAACCGTTCCGTCGAAGTATAATTTCCTCATCACAGTGTAGGCGACATTACGAAGGGAAAAAAATAAAATACGGATGGAGGGTACTCCACGCAACAGCACTGCAGGCTGCATTGGTTTACAAGTGCGGCTTAGGAATCCAAGGCCTTGTCTTATTTTAAAATAGTTACGGTATACGTCAATCAATCAATCAATCAATCAATCAATCAATCAATCAATCAATCAATCAATCAATCAAATAGTTTATTTCCATCAAATAGATGGAGGAGGCTGCAAGTGAAAGCTGCCCGAAGGAAAGGCAGCATGACCAAAGGCCACAGCTCCCTCATACAAGGTGACAGTAAGCAAAAGTAAACACGCACAAAATACATTACTGACAGGTTTTGAATCACCCGCACAAATTTTCGATATTTACAAGATCTGCAATGAAAATATGAACTAGGAGTAACACAATAATAAATATGCGAACCGTCATAGAAATATACATATGAAATGAAAACAAAAAGTCAGTGGGATGGTTTTGGCACGAGTTCATAGTAGGCTATTGGCGTATTTCTTGTTTAGTTTTTTGAAAAGGTCGGTACCAGTTTTACTGTACTGATTAAAGAGTGTTAATTGGCACAGTGAACGACAATTTTCCAATAAGGTAATTAGTGCGAAGTGTTATAACATTCCATTTCTCTTTGTGATGGGTTGTCTATGTTGCAACGCTCTTCTAACAATGATAATTAATGTAGAAACAGCCGATTTTCTGTTATTTCTCGTTTGAAGGTGACAGTTAACTCATAATTATAAGCACGGTTAGATAGTAAACAAACATGCAATGCGGTCTCAAATCAGCACTTTAAGCCCACAAAACTAGCCTCAATTTAAGGAGAGCTAAGCGCTGAGCTCGCACAATTATTCACGCCATGCGGTTCTGAGAAAGCAGATGAGATCGGAAAGTTTATTCCCACTCCAATAAAGATCGAGTGTTCGGTCTAAGCACATTTACCACTGTATGCAACTGTTTGGAAGCGGTCGTATTTTTTTATTTTCTTTTTTTGCAGAAGTCACAACGTCTGGAGACAATGCCGTTCCATACTCTGTATAAAGACGTTCAGAGCGAGGTCACTCTCAGCTGCTGGCGCGAATAACATCCCTTATTATGACAGCAACTGCTTCGCCGTATCAACACTTAAGATATATGCAACAATTCAAGGTCCGCCATTCGTAGCAAAGTTCTTGCGTCGTATAGTAGCGTTCTCCCAAGACGTTACTTAATTCAAATTCGTTGAATTCGAACTTCCGGTTGATTAGAAACGACGCTTTGATCCCGTCAAGTGTATATAAAAAAGGATACTCCAAACTCTAACTCCCCGCAATTGCAACAAGTTTTCGCTTTGTTTCGAGTTCGACCACTCGAGAGGAAACTGCACGAGCTTGCTCTATACACGATCCCCACGTAACTCCTGCAGCCGCCGGGTCTGCGCTCGAGCGGAGATCGCAGGAGGCAGCCAGCGACGCTTGGCATCCCGGGGATTCCGGGAAGGTCGGCCGGCCCGCGTCCCGTCATGCTTGAGCCAACGACCGCCCTCCCCTGTTCGCCGCACAACAAACGCACACACCGACGCCCAAAGGCTCCTCGCGGCCTCGACCGCGGAGTCTGAACCGCGCGACGACGAGGGGAAGGGGGGACCATGCTCCGCGTATAGCCCTCGCGACGGCGGGGAGCCCGGAATAGCCCCGGCCAACGTATAAGAATAAACTGCCTCCTCAGATCCTCGGACGTGCTTGGCCCGCGGTCGAGAAGAGGGAGGGAACGGCCCTGTTTCTGCCTCTCTCTCTGCATCTGTCTATACGTGTGCAGCATATATACAGCGACGTGTAGAGAGACGGGTCGCGTTACCTACGCCCCCATGCGCAGCGTCATCGCGGGAGAGCCCTTGTAACAGTGTATGTATATATACATACACGCTTATAAACGAGACGCGCTCTTCAGCCAAGTGTGCCACGCGTCTCAAGCGACGGTACGACCGTCAGTCCTTGCACTGAGGAGGACTGGGTAGTGCAGAGAATGCCTCCTCTACCATAAGACTGGTCTAAAGTATGTGTGCCTGCTTTTGGCCTCCCGACACCGGTCTCGGGGTTGCTTCTTTTCCCTCAGCTCGATGTGGTGTTCCAGATCCGGAGTTTGAAAGCAGTCGCATGGCTTCGACCATGGTCACTGAACGTTCATTAAGTCACCTTGTAATTATTCTGTATTGCGCCGTTATTTTAGGCGCAATACAACCTTCCATAAACAGTTATCTGCTAGCCGTTTTCATATCATCGATTAGTCTGTTTTTGAGGATGCTGTTTCGTACAGAGGTCACTAGAGGAAAACAAGGTATACTGTTCCCTGAGAAGGCTACAAATATGGCCGTTCTTCTGAAGCGTTGCGTTGAATTGTACAGAATATACAGACTAATCTGGAAGCGCCTGTTCTGGCATATATATGTATCGTATCTGCTCAAAACGTCTATGGTGTGCTATACTGTATATTATAGACTTCACCGTGTAAGCTTGCAACACGCGTGGACATTGATGTTTAATGAATTCTCTCACTCTAATGATACCGTGCTCCCGCACGAATTCCTTGCTTTCTGCCGTCCTTGAATTGCAAGTCCACCGGCGGAGTTCCTGCGTTGATCGCGCCTCTGTCTAACTAAGGCGTCCGTGCCGGTACCTACAAACGACAAAAAAAAAAGAAAAATGTAGGAGGCGTACGATACCTCCTAATCGGGAGGAGAGACTCAACAGTCCAGCACACTGCTAAGACTCGCTAAGGAAACAAGGCCGCGAACTATAGCGCCGTCGTTCGCGTCTACAGCAGCGGAAGCCCTTCGAAGCAGTCGCATTCAGCCCGCTTAATTGGGCAGCAACTCGAGGGCCAGCGTGAATGGGATTACGCTCTCCACGCGGGCCGGTGCCACGGCAGACGCAACCTCGCACGCTCGCTTGACCACCTCACTACCAACCGGCCTGCATTCCTGGGAGAACCGAGAGAAAAAGGAGAGAGGAGGATCGAAGGAAATCTCGGCGCATGCGAGCGCGCAGTATTGCAGCACCTGGCCGGTGGCAGCAGGCACCATCCGTAACAGAGGGTCAGCCAGCCAGCAGAAGCGTGGCGAAAAGGCGGGCAGCGTCCACGGCCGGCGCGCCGCTAAATGACCCGTGTCCAAATGGCGATGAAGCTGTCAAGCGCCCGCCATCTTCCCCGCTGCTCGCCGGCTCTGACCCGTGCCGCTGCTCGCGCCGAGGAAACCAGCCCACTCCTTCCCACCTTTTCCCCCTGCTCCCTCCTGTAACCTTTCCTTTTTTCCCCGTTCTTCGTCCTACTACGGCGGCACAGCAACTGCCGCCCTCCCGCACACGCGAGCCGTAGTTCCCTTCGAACCTTTCTTCCCTTCGCTTTTTTACTGCGCGGCTTCGGCTGGCGGCAGCAGCAGCTGCAGGGAAGCGGCGGTTGCGAGGGAGCGCAGCGCGGCGCCATGGCGGCGGTCTGTATCTCTCCCTCGAGTGACGGCTCTGATTGGCCAGCGGCCCCAATCGCAGGGGCCTCCGGGCCGTTCCGCCCACAGAGCGAGATCTCTCCCGGAGCTCCAGCGCACTCCGGCGGAGCCGTGCGCGCGCAGGCTCGAACCCGCCTTTCCCGGTATTTCCTTCGCCCGCTCTTCCTTTCTTCCCAGCGTCCCGAAACGGAGGCGTGGTGGGGCCCTCCGCGTTCCGCCATCGCTACCGCTGCCAGCGCGCCAGCCGAGGAGAGCTACCACTAGGGCTGCCGCGTGGAAGACCTCTCCGAGTCGACTGTGGCGAAGGGAAAAGGCAGAACAAAATTAGGGAGCGAAAACGGGTTGCGCAGTTGCCGGGGAAACCTACAGCGGCGCTCCGAGGATGTCTGTGCCGCCCCGTCCGCCTCGGCGGTGCAGATCCGTGCAGCACTGACAAAGCTGAGTGGGAGGAAGAGTACGTTCGTCCCCGTGGGAGAGGTATAAAGTGTTTGCCGCTTACACGAAAAAGTGCCGTAGAAGAGCGCGCTTAGTTTATATCGTCAGCAGGCTTCGTACTTACAGGCGGAATGCTTCAATTCCTTATCCTCGCTGGCCTCTCTGCTGGACGAGAGACGCTGCTAAAGGAAAGCTCGCTGCCAGGCAACCATGCCTGCATCAACGACCGGCGCAGCGGACTGGCCAAGTTACCAGCATTGACAATGCTGCACAGTACTGCTAACGTGTAGCGGCGCGCTTATGTTGGTGGGCGTCTATACTGCCACGCGTCCGTGCGCAGTTATCAGCGTCGAACCGTGTTTCTTGACCTGCTCCGAAGCGAAGAAAGCGGAATGGGGCGAAGGGGAACTCGGACGGCCGCAAACAACGTTCCGCGTGTTGGCGAGGCCAGGTCCGTTTATAACGGGGGTCTCCTCTTCGTCCGTCTCCGTAAATAAGCCGCGCCAGGGGCAACGGCTACAAAACGGGCCGCCTCTCAGAGCCGAGCTTTATATTTTCCTCCCGAGGTGAGTCATTCTGGCATTCAATCTGAAGAAGCTTTTCGTTACCGGGTATCGTAAGCTATATAAAGTTCACTTAGACGGCGGCACCGTTTCCTTTTGTTCGATTCACTCTTTTCCATTTCACCCTTCTCCTTTTTCCTGTTTCTCTCTCCTCAGCGGTACAGAAAAAAAGGGGGAGGAGGAGTTTTTATAGAGGCGACAGCATTCCTTTAAGTCGCATCCTGACACGCCAAGCCGTTCTCATAACAGTTCACTGAGTGTGCATAAGACAGCGCACGTCTTGTGGGCAAATTGCTGGGCTTAGCGAGCGCCGGAGCCTTCATTTTAAGCGCTCTCGACGCGTCGTTTACGCGTATAGGGGCTTTGAGAACGTGCTGCGCGCGTTTTGTGGGCTCACGCGCACGGAGTACCGCAGTCAGCAAAGCAGCACACCCGGCGACAGTGCGTACAACTTCTTCAGACTACCGCTCATGCCTCGGTTGGCCTGAGTCAGCTCGTTATAATAATAATAATAATAATAATAATAATAATAATAATAATAATAATAATAATAATAATAATAAACAAAACAACAAACCTATTCCTCAGGCACACTCTACAACATCTGATTCCATTGCTTTCCTCCTCACAGTTCCTGAACGAGATACAACAAAATTTCACGTCAGCTGACCCTTAATGGATTGGCAGACATAAAATTAGGAGCGTAGGACAGCATTTTAAACGTCGCGCCTCTTCTGGCAAGCCCAACGTCGCTGTGGAATGAGTGTGACAGATATACAGTCAAGCTTGTGGACCACAGAGAAAGTATCATTATGCGCAAAGCCTTAATGACTGGAATAAAGGTGCTTATACTGCTCACAATACTCTAAAAGGCTGCGAGAACTAAACGTGAAGTGTAATTGTCCGTCTACAGAAGCGACTCTCTTGCAGAAGTCCAGAATTGCGCCCTGAGAGTGGGACCCCTGGCGCTGACAAAGAATTTGCGAGAAAGTACGAATAGTTGCGAGAAAGTACGAATAATTTCTACGTTTGCAGTTTTCCATTCGTGTGCATGGTATAAACATGCATGGAGGACAGAGAGAGAGAGAAAAAAAGACACCGATTGATAAAAAAAATGAATTACGAAAGGACAGAAGAAAGGAATAATATACTGTTACGTGGCGACTAGCCGAGGAATGAGGCGAGATGAACGATGGCAGTGAGATGATTTTAATGGCTGCTGGCCTATCGCGAGCGCTTCGTCCCGCGCCAGTGCCGGCTTCGTCGTCTTCGTGACAATAGTGTGTATATATATATATATATATATATATATATATATATATATATATATATATATATATATATATATATATGAACACTCTCAAGGTTCGCTTACATGCAATAAACATAAATACCCACGAGAGCAGCAGCCGTCGCCGTAGCTCAGTTGGTAAGAGCACCGGACGTGATATTCGGAGGTCGTGGGTTCGGATGCCACCGGCGGCATGGTTTTTTTTTCCTGCTGCTTTATAAGTAGTTTTCTTTAAATCAAAGCTTACTTGAAGTATTTTTCTCCCACTAATCCGCACTATAAATTAAAAAATAAATACATTCCCCAATGTACCTTGGTTTCGGTGACTGTTGGCTTCCATGTATATATATATATATATATATATATTGCCATGCATTTACCGATACGTACTCTCTTCACGGGTATATACGCGAGACTCAACTACTATGTAATTTTATACCCTATCCCTATTCTCCTTTCTCAACTTACGCATGTTTACACTCGTCGAAAAAAAAAAGTCACCGCTTGCCCAGACCTTTTTCATCTCGCTAAGTCCTAAGCACTCTTTTACACGTTACAGAAAACAAATAACCGATTACAATTACAGTCACTCCATCCGAAATATAACTGGTTACAGTGGTCAACTGCAGCCCCAGAAAAGTAACTGAATAATTAAAGGAAAGTAATCAGTTGATATCGCGTAATTTTCCTTTCAACTTTCATTAACATAACACAAATTTATTC
Organism: Amblyomma americanum; assembly: GCA_030143305.2. Lineage (NCBI taxonomy): Eukaryota > Metazoa > Arthropoda > Arachnida > Ixodida > Ixodidae > Amblyomma > Amblyomma americanum. The sequence goes on from JARKHS020009619.1 coordinate 30,325, forward strand.
AAACAATTAAGTAGTCTGACTAGCTTGATATTTTTTTACACGTTAACTGTCGAGAGAAGTTGTTCTCCGAAGTTGTAGTCGCTAATTTTCCCCACAATGCCTCGTGAAGAGATCATCTCCAGTGAACACTTTCAATGCATTCGCCGGAGGGATGGGCGGCATATAACGAATGAACGCCACGCGAACCAGCTACAGCTGCACAATGGTTCAGTGCAATTCGTCGTAGCTCCGTGTTGTGTGTGGAAGCCTCTGTGTTGGGCATAGAGGGAGGCGAGTTGCGGCGTCATCTGATAGGACGGGGGTGTGGTCTCTACAGAGCGCTCACATGATATCTGTCGGAACGAGGACTCCCATAGAAGACGGCGATGACTCGGTTGTGTTACGGAGATGATCGCGAGCTATCCTTCTTCGCAGCCGGCCCGTTGTCGCACTCTCACGAAAGAAATCCCCGCTAGCACCATCGTTTGCAAACGTCACGTCGAGATTCTCAAAGCTGTACCGTTGGTTACAACACGTTTTTGAAAAAAAAAAACTCAAGTGGTTACTAGGAAACAATTAGAGAAAAAGTAATTACGCGAAACGTTACCATTTGAAAGAAGTGATATCGAGGACGAGGATATCGAGCTACTCTCACCACAGCGACCAAAGCTAGTACTCTAAAAAAACTACGCTGCGAGATGCCCAACTTCGCAAAAAGAGACGAAAGGACGTTAAGCGACTCTGCAGTCGAGTGCGAAGGGTTCTTTTCCCTTCGCTCTGTTTTTTTTTTCTAACGTCTGCGCTTGGTGGCACCAAACTACGGCGAGCTTTAAAAAGGGCTTAGGCACTGTCGTCCACCACCACTGGCGACTCGATAACAGCGGAAGCATGTGAGCGACTGGAATCGCGGTCATTCAAATGCGCCGCCGCCGACCCAACGGGATCATATGAACGATGCAGGGGATCCATGGCTTGTACGGCACCGCAATCCAATGGGTACATAGTCAGGGGCTTTTTTTTCCATCTACGAGGATGTAAAAAAATCAAAAAAAAAATCGAAGCCCCCGGCCCATTTTGCCTCAGTGTGCTCCAGAGAGCGCTGACAGACGTCACCCGTGGCCTGAAGCCCGATGTCCAGATCATACATGTCTGCACGGCAACGCAAATGCAAAGTAAGGAGGGCATTTCGAACCCTCCACTTTCAGTTAACGTCGCCAGAGGAGCGCACCATTTCAATTTGCCTGTTGCCCCCAACCACATTGGTGTTGGCTTCCTGCAGCTTTCGGTCACGCTAGCGTCTTCCGATGCTTTCTCACTGGCCACGCGAAACTTCTGGATAAAGCCTGCTCCCCTTGCTACTGAGCGACTTTTGCGACAAGTGGCGCGGCTATGAATTTCCAACTTGTTGGAACCTCGTCGCCCTGTCGCTCGCCGCTCCAGCGTTTTCGCTAGCGTGTGGAACATGGGTACGGCATACCATATATGGGGAGATTTGCAAGCCACCGCACAGTCACGTAGGTCGGAGGGCATACCGCCGTTTGTAGTTGGCCACTACTTAATGCACACCGCTGTTATGCCTGGCGTGCCTTCCAGCCCAAATGAATAAAGACGCGGACAGCCCGACCAGGATTTCCAGAAAACCATCGTGAAGGCTATTGAGACTTAAAAAAAAAAAACCTGGCTGCAGGAACGTTGGAAGCAGCGACGACAATGGCGTCCCCACGTGGTCGAGCATGCCATCGTGTCGACGAACTGAGTGTTGTCCTCTTCAGTCACGCTGGGGTTGAACAATTGACCGACAGCTGCGCCTTCGACAGAGGTCCCGCGTTCCGGTCGTCAGACAAGTGCAAGGTCCTTCAACCCCTACTGGGAGGCAGCTTGACATTCCTGTGCAACGTACGCGCATTCCGGACCCACGTGCGCGCCCACCTGGAGGCTGTGTTGGCAACAACGTGGACGTGTCTTGTACTCTTTCCATCGACCGAGCTGCGAAAGAGCATCAGCACCGCCCTGTCGTGGGCGGTACCATCAGCGTCATCGTCTGCACGTTTGATTCGACGTCTTTCTACGGACGAAGGTATACTTAACGAGCTGCTGGTTTGGGTAGCGAGACACTCCCGACCGCTAAGAAGCTCCCTTTACTGAAAGGCACTCTCAGTTGCTCTCTCCGGTACAGTATGTAAATAGTCTTTGCATAAAGTTTTCCCATGTTTTCTTCCTCCTCCCTTCTCCGGCCTGACCGCGTAGAAAGATCGACTTGTCCTGAAGAACACTCACAAAAATCATTATGAAAGCGCGGAACTTCTCTAAATCAAAACTTTCGCAAATAAGATAAGCTGCATTATCTCACTGTACCCTACTGTATTCCGCTCTTAAATTTAGTCAAGCTTTCCGCGCGCCATAACGAAGCAGAGTGCATGCGCAATGGTTTTCACGGCAGGGCAGCAGCTTGCGTTTCTCCAGCCAACGCTGGTGCTTCGTATTGACCCGTGCTAACCTCCGAAATTTCACGAGAAGCTTCATGAACAGCACTTACCTATTGAAGCAGCCTAGTCGTGTTGAACAAGTGGCGCAGTACACAGTGAAATCGTGTCGTCTCACCTGACTCCAATGCCAGCGCCGGTTCCACATTTCGCGCAAGCTCAATTTAGTGGAGCTCAACAAACTATTGCAGAGCCCCATTTCACCATAGTTTAGCTTTCTCCAGGCTTTGCGTCGGTCCATGCAATTTCGTACACCGCCGGCGGTGCTGGCAGCAAAAAAAAAAAATTCGTGCGAGGAGAGCCGTTCCCTCACAATGCAGCGAGTTTCATTTTTAATACACGTTGGTTTAGGACAAAACCAAACGCCTGGGCGAGTTACGCTGGTTAAATACCGAGTCCGGTTCTTGGATCAGACCATGCTTTGCTAGCTAGCGTCTGAACGCAGTTACTTGCCGAGCAACAAAACTTGGATAAACATATGAGACGACACCTGGCGGCCAGCTACTTCAGCGTACGGTCGTCGCCAAATTCCTTACCTTTCTGCTGGCTTATCGCAGGCAGCCAAATATTGATGACATCAAATAAGAGGGCAATCAGGAAGGGAGTAAAAATGTGACTGCACTGAGGTACGAAACGATGGTTCAGTAACGGACACGCACAAGAACAGTGGCATCCCGACGGCACTTAGTTGACACCAGGGAAAAACCAAAAGCCATAAAAAAAAGCACTGTACACACATGGTTCACAGTTATTCGACTAAAAAACAAAATAAGAAACAAAGCAGCAGACGCACAAGTTCAGCTGGCCGACCTCACAAATCACGTGTCACTTTATTCTTACAGTATACAAGTTTCAAAAAGAAAAAAAAACTATACATCACATAACGCGCAAGTCGCTCTTCAGCGCGTGCATGTATATTGTATGTATAATATATATTTATAATCATGTATGTATAGAATATGTATAAGTAGAATATCGTACACGTCGAGAAGCGACCACGTCGCCTTGTCACTTCCCAGGAAGATTAAAAAAAAGCACAAAAGCCGGGCGCCAACGGCTGACTAGGGGCGGCCGCAGATGTTCTGTGAACCCCCGCAGGCGAGGTTTTTGTGTACAAACATTTCACAGCGAGGTTGAAGGATGAACACACACACACACACATGGCTCCAGAGAGAGACGCCACACAGGTGCCCTAAACAACGGCCCAAACCCAGCCCGAAGAACCGCAGCCCGCAAAAGGCGAGTGGGATTTGAAAACAGAACCCTACGTCGTTTGTTCTTTTTTTTTCACCGGTTTAAATCCGGCGCGGCTACGCCTAGTATTACGTACCATTTAAACAAAAAAATACTCAAGCACTCTTCACAACTTCACAATCTGTCGCCTGCTTTGCAAGAGCTATGTCGGTTCAATGTCACAACCAAGTGACAATGAAGTACTGTACACCTAATATTACCTAAAGTATGAACCGTGAATTCTCACAAGCCTTGTCCTCCGAAGCATCTTTACCGCGTCCACCACATACCGACAACAACGCAAGTGGCGACAGCTGGTGGCTGAAGATATATTCCACACTAAGGTGGACCATTCTGGGAGCGTCCAGTCCTGTGGCACCAAGACATGTCTGGAAACGTAGCAGTCAGAAATTTTGCCAACAAAACTGGGGTGAATACAGCCCTTTAGCAACGCTTCGGCTCTGCAACATCAGAACCCCACGAAGCGTCCCGTTGACTACATTTGGACAAGGCTAAGACCTCGATCGTATTTGGCAAAGTCAACCTCACCTTGTCGGTGGTAATAGTGCTGCACACCGAACCAGAGGGTCACGAAAATTACGTCACACAATCTAGGAGCGGAACTGGAAGTGTTTATAGAGAGTAAAAATAAAAAAAAAATCTATACCAAGGAAACGCGTCCTAGCTTCGTGCCGAGAAAAAAAGCTCTTGAAAAAAACCCACACGGCAAAGCTCTGCAGATGGTATGCGTCCGCCACTATTCAGAAAGGGACCCAACGCGCTTATTTACAAACAGGCCGGCGAGCTTCCGGCTAGCGAAGGACAACATCACCGACCTCGTAGCTGCAGACTTGGCACTGTTCCCGCGAGCACCAGTTCCTCCTCGACGCACGAACACAAAAGCGTGCACAACTCGGGTTAAGCGAAGTGAAAACGGACGACCGTCAATCTACCATTAGACAAAAAAAAAAAAAGCTTGTAGTGCCGCATTCGCCGTCTCATTAATTCCGTGCAGTAGTACAACATACATGGCGGCTACTCTGGTGCGTCCATGCACATAACGACCGACCCTAAGACCAAAAGCCGTCAATACCATAGAAAACCCTAGTAAATGTCGTTCTTGCAAGTAAAGCATTTTTTTTTGTTCAGAAATCCATGCAATGTCTAATGTTTAGAAAACATTGTACGAGACCCCGAAAAATGTTTCCAAGAACGCACCAAAGCCAAGCGACTGCCCTGCGCAAGCAGTCCCCTAAAGCCCGCAGAAATACGTCACAGCCCTACTTAACAATTGTTATTTGGTTGCACGCATGATTTCGTGAAAAATGACTCGGCAAAACTACAACAAAATTGTCCTCACCAGGTGTTTGATTTGTATCGGCACCGAGACTATTTTTGCGGAAAGCTTGTGCATTGTCCAAACTGGTTTGCTGCATACAACAAGCTACGTGACGCGCGCCCAGTTTAAGCACAGATTGCACGGAACCAAACGAGAGCATACGAATGACCACGTCAGCGTTTACAATAACGGCCAGGCGGAGGACGCCTCTAAAATGCCAGCGCCGCGACTCACCGCTAGGGGAAGAAGCGGCGCCAATGTCGGAGCGTCCAGCCTGGATACACTACAGCAACGATACTTTCGGAAAAAATGGAGAGATAACGACAAGAAAGCGGGTACGGTGGCCAGGGAACCAAGACAACGTCGACGACCGTTGCTTTCGCGTACACAACCGTCCCTTAGAAAATACATCACAGATTCATTGAAGCATGAAATGTAGCGCGCCCCGCATAGAAAGCTCCTTGTGTCCTACCTATATAAATACTTCCCGTATATAAACCACATACGCAGCAGCACGACTCAACAAAGGCCGCGAATAGGCCAAACTGCGAGCTGGATTTGGGCCGGTCAGCACGTCGCCTGCAAAACTGCCTCCCAGTCAACAATCTACGGTGGGCACCCAACAGGGGGGCCTCGCGAAATGCGAATCTAAATGATTAGTTGCCGCGGTGATAAAGTGTGTGATGGTCTGCAAAACCACTCGCGAGTACACTGGGCAAAGCAAGACGACTAATTAAATGTCTTTAAAACTCCGCGAGATCGAGTCGCGCCAATGAGCAGGTACCTGGTGGAGTCAAAATCGCGGCTTCCCTATTAAGGGCGGTTCCCATGCGAGCGAACCGAGCGACCAGCGGCTCGGCGCAGCGATGCTTTTCGCAAGGTTCCGTTTCACATGCGTCGCGCCGGAGCGTTTACTGCCGCTGCGAATCCCAGTGTTGCTGGCAAAGAATACGAGCTCGCCGTTGGTTCCGGTGGTTTGCAAACATCAACGTGGACAACGTTCATGGATTAATTTTCCAAGATTGCTCAAATTTTGTTAAGAAATAAAGATCTCTTGTTTGTTAAATATCAACTACTTCTCATTTTGATGGGAATAATATTTTTTTAAAGTTCGTACGTGCGTGTCGGAAGTACGTGTAGTAAACAATAATAATAATTGGTTTTTGTGCGGAAAGGAAATGGCGTAGTATCTGTCTCGTATATCGGCGGACACCTGAACCGCGCCGCAAGGGAAGGGATAAAGGAGGGAGTGAAAAAGGAAGAATGAGGTGCCGTAGTGGAGGGCTCCGGAATAATTTCGACCACCTGGGGATATTTATAACGTGTACTGACATCGCACAGCGCACGGGCGTCTTAGCGTTTTTCCTCCATAAAAACGCAGCCGCCGCAGTCGGGTTCGAACCCGGGGTGTAGTAAACAAACTGCCTTTCCCGCACGAATCCTCTTGTCACGCGGCTCTTCCGCCGCGCAGTCATTGGTCAAAGGGCGGAGCTATCGCGCTGTCGCTGCGAAAACTTCCAACTTGTTGGAACCCCTTCGCTCTGGCCGGCCGAGCCGCCGCGACGGGTCGAAACAGGTTTTTACGTCGAGGCGACAGGATTCGTTGGCATTTTCGCTTGCATTTGAAACACGCTTTAGTAGCGGCTGCGCACACACTCTCAACCTCCCTTTCTACAGCCGGATTTCGAGGAAAAATACTAAAGAAAAGGTAGGGTTTTAACGTAGTTAATCCGAGTAGCACAGCGAAAGCACATGAAGCAACACCACCTCAGAGGCAACCGCGTGCAAGACCTTATCGCCGTCCCCGCGCGTTTACGAAGCAGCTGCGCAAGGCCTCCGTCGCTGCAAAGGTTAAGGCTTCACACATACTTCGGGTGTTTCGGCTCTGCTAGTGAAGTAGTGCTTTCGCAATAAAATCGAAATCGACTCCCGATCGCGAGAAAAAATCCTAGGAAGCCGCATTTTGATGGAGGCGAATAGCAAAAACACCCGTGTTCTGCGCCGTATCAGTACACGTTCAAGAGGCTGAGGTGGTGTAAATTAATCCGGAGGCATGCCCTGCGGAGTCCCTCCAAGCACATCTGCCGCTTCTGGATGTTAAACCCCACAATTTACAATTCCTGGGCACCATACCCGCAGAAGTATAATGCCACAGAAGTGTTATGACATGCCTCGAACTACTGGACAACTCGAAACCTGCAAGCGATGCTGGACATTCACAAGTATTACACTGCGTTTCGAGAAGGGGGAAGGCGGGAAACAAGAGACGCGGTAACTGTCGCCGGAAACTTTCCACCCTTTCTCGTTCTGTGCCTAGAGGAGCGAACGCTAGGGGCGCTGCGGTCGTCGCTCGCTTTAGTGTATAATTAGGAAATTTACGCGCTTTAAATTAGGCCAAAAGCGTCATTTTTTTTATTGTGCCGTGGAAAGAGAACAAGCTCCTCCGAGTTATTTCGGTTTTAGAAAACTGAAGGCTCGCGCAAATTACACGACAAAAGGGAACACGGGACGAGTCCAGCTCGTTACGTGGCTTTTCACGTCGAGATCGAGCAAACCTTCATAGCATTCTAAAAATGCGATGCCAATTAATGTGCCTTTTCTCGCCTAGGGCCAAATGAGTTCCCGCCGAGGCTCCCTGAACCGCAGCCCCTCTTCCTCAGCAGCCATCTCGCTTGCCCAGATAAGAGCGAGTGTTTCTACAGACCACAAAAGCAGTACTCGCAGTATGGTTGACAGGTCCCTTGGGATGAGCCGTTGCGTTCCAGCAGTCGTTTCGAGAGTTCGCGACGTCGCCTCCGGAGTGGAACCTGGCGCCGTCTTCTCCCGTCCACCCAGCGATCGTCCACGTCCAGATGTCAAGCGGTCGCTAGATGATTACCTGGCCACGAAACCCGCACAGTTCATCTCGTCGCCACTGCCTTGAAAACCGCGCGCAGAGGCGCTTGCCCGACAACAGGACACCGGTTTTGAACTCTGGAAACCAACCGGCTCAACAAAACGCTTGAGCCCTTCGAAGTTCAGAACCGGCACGGCTGCACGGCGGTGGCATCAGGCCAACTAAGCCCCGTTTGCTCAGAAAATCCAGGAGACACACATACCAGGCAGACTATTCCCGAGAGCACGCAGACACGTCACCAGTGACTCTACGAAGAGCAAGGGGTGGGAAACCCACATCATATTCTCTCACGGCGTCGCCAACTTCTTTGCTCGTCCCATGGTTGCCGTTACCCACGCGCGACGTTGACCAACGCCACACTCGGAAGACCGCCACCGAAATCGCAGGTGCTCCTCTTCAATGGCGAGCTGTCCATCATGGTTAACATCGCCGATTCCACGGATCATTAAGTCCGTCAGTCCATCCGTCAACAACCGCGGAGCGATGAAAATCACGTGACCTGCAAAGAGACGGCGGGTACCCTAGAACAGAATGAGGTCACTGCGTACGACGTCACAGCACTAGCGGGGCCTGGGCTTTTCATTCTTTACAAACGGGCCTTGACCACGGCGACAGAGAAGCGCGCCTGCAGGCCATCTTCTTCCCTGGAGCTCATTCAACGGATATTGCGGTGCGGGCACGACAGCACGAGGGGCGGGATAAGGGCCTCAAAAGCGCGGGAGGCTTAGGATGCGGCTGTGAGGTGCGACGTTGGACAGTTTTGGGATAGCGAGGTTCTGCACCGCTCAGAACCTCGTCGACAACTGTCATGTCCGGTGCGAGTTGGTCGCCGGTAGGCGCTGGCACGAGTCCTGCTGCTGGCTTCCCGCAGTGCCGTTGCCGCTCTGGTCCCGCAGCACGAGCTGGTAGGCCACCTCGAACGCCTGGCCTAGCGTCAGAATAATCTCGGTGGCCAGCTCCTGAGGGAAAGCGGTGCAAGCGGTGAAACGCCCACGCAAATTACCTTTGCAAAAAAAAAAAAACGCAGCGATACTGTCTCGCTAACGTTACCGATGTAATTATATTTGGCTTTCACCACCAAACCTCAGCCAATCTCCCCACTTGGGTATGTGCCACGTTTACAACGTTACCGCTGTAACGAAAGTATTCTGTACAGCGGCCCTAGAGTTCTGCCTGACACTTAAGGACGGTACTGCCTGCCCTCTATGGCTTCGGAACTCCAGAAGAGCCCCTTCTGCAAAGCTTAATGCAATGGAGCTGCTCTCATAAGCGCCATGAGATATCTGCTTTCGACACTGTAGACAAAGGCACGTAGCCAGGAAGTTTTCTCGGGGGGGGGGGGGGGGGGTGGTATGCCGGAAGTTGGCTGAGCACTGCCAAGGGGGGCTCGGCCCCCCTTGGATACGTGCCTGGCATCTCTACTACTAGCTCTACTAGCACGCGAATTGCAGGGATTACGCAGTATACAGGCGCATAATGCTGCTGCAAACGCATCGCGTAATGACACCACAATGTTGCTGTCAATTATTCACGAACACCAACGCGGCCACGAAAAGCGGGAAGGCGACAACGCGTGCCGCAGTCTTTGGCTGCAGGACAATCGTAGGCATAGCCAGAGATCAAGATAATCACTATTTTTTGTAGCGATAGCTACGTTACGGTAGCATTTCGAGCCTTCAACGTGACTGTGGCATGTTACCAGCCACGTGGTGCGGAGCAGCTGCTGCTGCCGGCGGCGCGGTGCGCCGGCGAAACCGAGCTGCAACAGCTGTGCGCATGCGCCGTGTCAAGTGGGACGAAGATAAGAAGGAACGCCCAGCGAAACGGAGCGGCGAAAGACTGACTTTGCAATTCAACTGCGCAAGTTCCACTCGGCCAGCTGTAGCTGTCGCGTCACTCCAGGTTTAACCAGAACTAAACCACCGCCAATTTTTTTTAAAACTCAGAATAACAACTGGAAGGGGTTATCTGCTCTTTTCAAGAACATACTGAAAACCACGTCTTTGCTGAGTGGCTTGGCGAGATTTAGCCTCCCCAAGCATGTGGCGGTTCTTAAAAGCTTCCGCTACCACCCAGAAAATGGTCCTATCTATAATGCGATTTTCTTGGTCGTTTACCAAGACATTCAACATTCGCAGCCTTATATTGTAATGCCGCGGTCAGTTTCTCGCACCTCCAGCGGTTCCTGAAAACAGCAGTGTGGCAAATATCTTTTTCCGGCCTTTAATATATCCGTATTAATGATGCCCTTTCCACTCCCTAACATCGCAGAAGAAAAAAGAAAGTTAACAAAGGCTTCGGATGTTAGATAAGGAACACGGTTCTACTCTTGGGAAGCGATCTAGAAATGCTGCCCTCACACCACCATCAAGGCCGCACGCGTCACTGCGGCTGCTCCTTTCGTACTAAACGAGCTGGCAAACGACCGGCACATTTCCTCCCGCACGGGAAAAGAGCAAGCTGCAGACGCAGAAGGCAAAAATACACGCTGAAATAAAAAAACATAAAGACGGCAAGCCGCGATGCCATCAGACTCGGAGCGGAACTAGCTTAGGTCCGGCAACCTCCGAGAGAGGGCGCCACCGGTTCCATCCGCGATGCGATTTCGCACTATGGACCTTTCGCCGGCTTTTGGCGCGGGAAGGTGGCACAGGCTGTCGGGCGGCATAGACTCCCGACAGAAAACAGTGAAACATTTCTGTCCCCATTTTTGTAAAACCGAGCGCTCATTTCTTAGTGACTTTTTCTGAAGTGCGCACCTCCTACACAAGTCTCCAGTGCCATTTATCAGCGAACAGTAAGACCCTTCGTTGAACACACTGCTTTCGTTACCTATCCATATTTTAAAAGTTTAAAAACAGGCCACTTAAGTCAAATTTGAGTAGTCATTAGTTGAAAAGGAGGGAGAGGAGGAATTCTTAAATTGCTACCGAGTGCAGAATATTCAAACTTAAATAATGATATATGGTATACGCCAAAGGAATAACCACAAGAAACCGAATACCAATTACGCTTCCTAGGTGATTTGAAATGGGTACATACCAAACATCAAAGGAGTTTAGACATCTAGTTCTGGTTACGTCTTCTTTGCAGTGATGTGCAAAACATTACTATACATGGATCACCACGTGGTATTCGTCTCTGACCATTTAAGTTTTCTCTCATGAAGTTTCAATTTCTGTTTAAACAGCTCTGTGACGTCAAGGTTGCGTAAAGGTAGCTTAAGGCATGAAAAAATTGCAATATAATTGCTGCTCCTTCATTTGTTGTCATTCCGGCTGTTGAGGCAGGCTGGCTTTAGTGTTCTGGTGAATAAAAACAATAAAGCAGCGATTATATCGCAATTTTCCATGCTTCAAATGACCTATACACAACTTTGATGTCACAACCACCGTTAGGCTGTTGAAACCGAAACAGCATGAGCAAGAAATTGGATTATAAATTATTTACCAGTCGTAGGCAAATACCATGTGATAGTGATGTATACTAATGCCTGCGCATCATTACAGTGAAGAAAACAGACATCCATAAAGTAGATTCTATACTCCTTTAAAACATTGTCCCAAATCACATGCAGCGTACTCACCACTTTAACCAGATGGATGATGCAAGTGAGGCGATTTTAGTACAAAGGTTAAATGTATTGAAGAGATATACTCAAAACAAAAAAATACAACACTCACCATGGTCTGAGCACAGAACACGTGACAGTAGTGGTGGTTTGTTTGGTGCTCTTTTGTGATGTAGGCAAAGTGGGTGAGATCCTCTGCATCTTGACAGGCACAGTGGATATTCCGGATTTCATGTTCACACACAGGGCGCTGAGAAAGCAAACAGAAGAGTCCATATGTTTCCGGTGCTCGAATCCATGCAGTGGCCGTTGATTTAGAGCTGCTTCATTACTACTCACCTTCGTAACAGCATCTACAAACTTGACTCCACGGTGCGACACCGACAACAGCACACAAGGCACTTTGCCCATCTTGCGCGTCGACGTCTTGAGCTTGTGGATTGACTGCCGTGTAGATTCCGTGCCTTGAAGCTCTTTCACTAGTGTTGAGCCGAGGTACTGCAAAGCGATGCCACAAGTGTAGGTACACATTAATCATCCATACATTCTCAAGCATCTACCACTTAGAAATGATGTTTGCAGCTCTGATAAGTTGGTGAGATTTTGATTTCAACAAAACAAACCTGTATCCTCGATCTGAGGAAACAGTTTTTCATAGCTGACCTTAAGAGTGGCATCTCCAAAAGGATAATGCCAACTTTCAAGATCAAGTTGTGAAGAAGAGCGCAAAAGACTGACGAGGGACGAAAGAGGGCACATAAGACAATCACAAGCGCTAGTGTGACCTCTCTTCTCTCCCTCGTCCGTTTTTTGTGTCGAAGTCTTCACAACATGCAACACCAATTAGCCCCGCAGCTTGCTCTACTGAACTGCATTTCAGGATCAAGTCGGATATTAACAGGGGAGCCCAGAAATTCGCAGCTGCCAGCCTCAATGAACATGCATACTCACTTGTTGCTTGGGGCATATGTAAACAACTGCAGTAAGATATACCTTAAGGAAATCGCAAACAGCAACAATGGCTCATGGCCCACGAGGTCCTGTATTACTCCGCTAGCCAATTTCAGAGTAAATTAAAGCAACATTTTATATTAAACACGTCAGAGGGATCAAAACTCTTGCATTTAAAAAATTACCAAGAAAAACTTTACCAGCAGACTACTGCCTTGTTGCATAGGGATAGTGTGTGGTGGTCATGAATGTGCGTGGGGTATCACTGCAAACTCAAGTTGTACCCAACCATAGGAAATCCATTTGAAACCACAGTATTCATTTGGCTACATGTGCAGCACATGTTGCCGCCAAAGAAATGTCGTTAGAGAACAAGATGACAGAGGAAGGAGACTGTGGCTATGCAGTTCGATTAACTTTCTGAATAATGCATGTAACTGTGGTTCCAGAGCCACATGGTTATTAAACAGATTAAAATATGAACATCAAGATTAGCCATCAAAGGTCGGAGAAAAGCCTGTTTGCAAGAGCCACTTACAAAAGCAGCACCCAAGTCATTGTGGCCATCCTGTTCTGATGTCTGAAGCATGACAAAACGTGCACATTTTTCTAATCCGCTTATCTATACCTGGCCCAATCTGCACACAGGAAGTTACACCCAGTGCTCCACAATGGCACCTCTGACATCAGTGCAATGCACCTACTTGTGAAATGCCAACACGAGTATCCATTTCAAAAAACAAGTGCTTGAGCGTAACAGAATAAAAAAATGAAACATGCACCTAACAAATCGTAGAGGGCACTTACATGTGCAGTGTAGTCACAGGAGCCATTGATGAGCAGCTGGGGATCATGCCTCCATTGAGCAGCTGCTGTGCTTGCAGTGCCATGTGACGCTGGAGACCGGCCAGGGTCACTCATCAGCTGCGTTGGTGGCCGAATCCGAAGACTACTGGGAGCCAGTCTGTCATCATCTTCAACACCAAGCTCCCTAAGCCCCATGTTCTGCATTCACAATATCAATGCAGTAATTACACTGCGCACCTTTTATACTTAACAGAGCTACTGAGTGGAAAAATAATAACACGAGACCAAAAGCACGTGTGAAGGAACAGCATCTCAGAGCTACACCTGAGAGCAATGCCCACTGAACTGCCTTGACAGAAACTCAGCTTCCAAAACACAAATTTCTCTTTCCCCTGTAGCAAGTTCGTCTGTGGCATTGGGAATAGTGGCTCTAGAAACACTACCTTCTGCCAAGCATCTTGCTCCCACCTCATTTTTGAATTGCACTGTCGCCATGATCATGGATCGCTGTACATCAGACGCCTGCTTCAATTTGTTTAGCGTACTTCAAGCTCATGGTGCACCAGCCAATGTGCATGTCCTGGGATACCATCTAAACTGTTTAGGAGAAACCACGTTGTCACTGACAGTAGAGTCACTGAAATTACTCTCTTTTAAACCAGAAACATTTTGTAGAATGAAGAGAGCAAAATGAAATTAGAGCTGCTCTGTTACAATCAACAGGTCTGCGTACAGCACTTTCACATGTCTGCAGAGAGCTCACCACTATGTGCATGTACTATGAGGCAGTGTAAAACATAATTGAGGAAGGGTGCATTTTTGCTTTTTATCCATGTCAATGCTAGAGAAATAATGAACACTGACAAGTCATGCAAACATTGCAATGAAACCGTCATATTCCTGTCAAAGTTGGACATAAGAGGGAAAAAATTTTTTTCCATGAAGCTGGAGACTCACCAGCTTGGATAGCCCAAGGTCAAGCTCGTCAAGGTCGGCATAGCTGTTGTTTGCTCTCTCGCCCAATGATGCAAGAATTCGTTTCTGGTGTCCAAGCTTGCTGATCTCGAGCACAGTGTTCAGCTCCAGCTCCCAGATTTGCCGGCAGCGGTCCACAGAGCCCAGTCCATTATCTCGGAACCGTTGCGCATAGCAGCCCAACCCAATAGAGTCCAACCAGGCATCTAGGCCAGGGTCCGATCCAGCCTCCAGGCGTGGAACTGGAGGAAGCTTCTGTGTGGCTGATTCGACCATGAGCTTCCGGTGTTCAGCATTAGAAACTCCCATGTCTAGAAGGTCCTGATCCTCCACAAGCCCCCCTCCCTGCAAGAAGTTCAAAGAAAAAGCAGGAGAAGAGCGCTTGCCTAAACCTAAGTCCTGCATATGTGTAGAACGCCAGAACAGATACCCCAAGCAGTTCAGTTATGTGGGTCTGCCTACTAATAGTGACAATGACCAGAACAGGCAGCAGCTTCAAGAGCGATGGAACAATGAAGCTACGTCTGTATTCTCAACTCTTGTGACCGCAGAAACCTGCAGTAGCAATATGTGCTTCAAATTTTACTCCTCAGTCTGAAAAAGGTCACACCAGTCTAGTCTAGATATTTTGTTTTTCTGTAAAGCACAAGAAAAAAACACTGTCAAGTGCCATGCACCAAAGCTGACCAACAAATGGATTCTCACCAAAAATCGCACATCATCATATCCATTGACCAGAAGCAAGTTGGCATACTCAGGAAGCCCAAGGTCTTGGAGCCATTGTTCGATGCTTTCAGGACATGACGATGCTGTCCCATTTGGTTCTGCATAGAAACAATTTACATTGACATCAGTACACACATAGCACTTAAATTAGGGAGTGAAAGAATGAGCTCTTAGTATTTTGAGCTCAGTAACAAAGGAAGTAAAGCAGTAGGACCACTGCTTAAGCATGTAATTTTGCACATAACATTTATTAACACTTGCCAGATTTCTTTTTATGCTGCCTTGTTAGTGTGCGAGCAAACTCCTCTTCCATGTCTCTTGCAAAGATGGACTCCCTCGCAATGCCGCTCCCAAAGGATGCCATGATGTCTGCAATCTCGGCCCACTCTGCATTTTCATCGAAGGGACTTGCAGACTGCTCTTGCTGCTTTTCAGGCTCCTCTGTTGTTTCACCATCTTTCTGTGATGTCTGAAGAAAGATGGATTGCAATTTGCAGTGTGAGCTAGAGAAGCAAAATGCGTTTGCATCTCAAAAATACTGACATCATTGTGGAATGTGTGTGCAAATAGAAGTGAAAAATATAAAACAGGCTAGATGATCATAAGCTATAAACAGATAAAGGCTGGGAACTAGTCTGAGAGGCAATGCATGTTATACACAACACTTCTGGAATATTATAAACTGCTGTATGTAAGCTGAGGATGTAAATGCTACATACATATCTTCCCATTACTCACCTACACACAATAAAGGTTGTACCAATTGCAATATCTATAGATGCAATAGCCAAGATGTGGCCAACAATTTCCTCTCCACCAAACTTCACCATAAACAAAACACACCCACGATACTTTCATGTGAAAATTGTAAAGTGTACCATAGATGTAAATTCTACTATGCACAATTTCAAGTCTCAAAAACTGATTGCAAATCAATCCACAGGGCAAGGGTACACACAAGAATTAAAACAAGCCAGCAAAGCAAAGATGAACAGGAACAAAAGGGAACAAGCTGTTTATTGCTCACTGTTATTCTAAGTTTAACCACATTAAAAAAAAATTCCTGTCACAGCTGGCCTGTCCAGCTCTGCAGCATCTGCTTAATGCACAGGAACAAAAACGGCTTTCCTCATGCATGTAAGCATCAGACAGCACGTTCAACACACCGGAGTGGTGTCTATAGCAAGTCCCCGCTTGCGAGGCGGCGGAGCCGGCTTGGGGCCTGGCCGAGGTCGCCCAGGCTCGCTCGCCGCCGGGCCTGTCGCCTGGGGCTCGTCCGTCTTGCTGGAACCCCGGCACAAACCTGCACACGCAGCCCACAAAAACCTTTTCCAACTGCATCAAACGGCGCCCCTCCTTTTTTTAAGTGGCAGTACAGCATGTAGACTGTGAGCAGCCTCAGTAAGACTAGGCAGAGGGTTAGGCTAATGCAAACTCAAATTAGCTACATCACTTCCGCACGTACAAGAGGATGTTTTAATCCAGGATCATGCACACAACATTTCCTCCAACGCAGCCACCAGGAAAAACTGACAACCAGAGAGCGTAACGAGTTACCGGTCATGTCAGCTGTCGCTGGCATCCGCTGCGCTTGAACAGATAGTTCACGATCCTGGCACTATTGTAGGATCCTTTCCCCGCACCTCGATTACAAAAGCCAAACGAGATGTAGCTTCACGGCGGCACTGGGCGCGTTCCTCACGATTTGGCCGCTGTGCGCCTCGGGCGTCGGCGCCGCTTGCCCGCCCAACCTAATGCACCAAACAGGGCCGCATTTAGCCTCTCGCGCCGCGCCTTGTCCTCCCCGGGGCACTGCACTGCGGCGACCATATTAGCACAAAGACAAACAACTCGAGCGGGGACGCGGCGGCATCGCCCCACGGGCGCCGCTCGCGACAGCACGCGACACGAGAACACAATCCCGGCCGCCGCCGTCGCCAGTCGACCGTTGTCGCCTGCGCCTCATATGGCCGCGGGTCGGGCTGGCTCCGGCACGCACGCACGCACGCATGCACACACACACACGCACACAACCACAAAAGCAACGCCGGGGTGGGGAAGGTCAAGAGATGCTCCTCTCGCTGCGGGGGCTCCGGCCGAGGAGAAGAGAGCCCTCGGCGGCGAAGTCGCGCGATGCGAGCCCGACGGTCACTGGTCGCGGACACTGGTGGCGGGCCGCGCTTAATGGCCCCGGAGGCCAACGCTAATTACGGGGCTCGTTAGCTGCCGGCCGGTGCTGCAGCGAGGAGAGGCACACAGGCTAGCGGGAGGGCGGGCTCGTAATGAACCGGGACGACCACGACGATTCGGCAGCTCGATGCGGACCGTTAGGCCTCCGGTCGGCCGAGAGGAAGCCCCGACCGTGATTGAGAGGAGAATGGGGGGCGGTCACGCATCGGCACGGGAAGGAGGTCGCGCCGTACCCCAGCGCTGGAACACCATGCCGACGTCGTCGAAGGTAAACAGGTACACGGGCGGCTCCTCCGTGGCGGCCGCTCGCTGTCCGCGACAGGCACTCCGCTGAAGAAGGATGTGTGTGCGCGGCGGCGGCAGCGCCGACGACGCGGAAAGCGGCGGTGCCCCTGCAGCTGCTTCGCTGACACGCACGGCTCCTTCGGAAGCGGCGGCGGCGGAACGCGCACGAAGAAGCCAAGTCAGCTGCCGTCGTTGCTCCGGCGAGGAGCTCAGAGCGGCGGCAGCCAAGGTCGCCGTGACGGCCGAAGGAGGCCGGTGTCGTCAGCGGCGGCGCCCCTCTCCTTTCTTGAACCACCTCCTCCCCGTCCCGCCAGCAGCCACGCCACGGCGGCCCCCCTCGCGGCAGCTGCGGCGGCACCAGCAGAGAACGAACGCACCGGAAGCGGCCCCACGCCTCGCCACCGCCGCTTCGGCAGGCAGCACCGCATCGTCTCGCGAGAAGGAAACTGGCGGCGGAGGCCAGGGGCCGTCGACCATGCCCGGTGGCGAAGCCGCCTTTTCCTCGCTCACAGGACACATCCGCAGCTTTACATTCAACGAAGACGCGCATTAAAGGGCCAGGGGGGGCATCGCCACTTCAAGAAAGAAGTTTTACATGGGAAATCCATGCTGGACCCATTTTTCGACACGTCGAAGAAATGTACGTTCGATACCGCACCCTCCAAAAGTGGCCCACAGCCTGATTCCACACAACCATACAGCTCACGTTCATATTCACAAGCACCTACACTTCAAACTAAAGCATCTGCGAAAATTGACCTCCAGCACGACGACGCCGTCGTGTTCCGAAGTTCCATGCTACCTTGACGCTGCTAAACTTCCGTTCCTGCAGTTCACATTCTTTCACGGCATTACGCCGGACAGCGGCTAACGCCAAGCACTTCGCATGACCCCAATTCACGCTAAGGTGGCGTGGAACGGAATACTACTGAACTGCACACTCATTATGCTACATCAATTTGTTTTCCTAAGGTCAGCCATCGTTGCACTACTTATTCATCCAAATGAATCGAGAAAAGAAATTCTCGAACTCTTGTAGCAGTGTTTCAATGTTCACGTGAAACGAAACCAACCCCTGTATGCCACCAGCGCGGTCACGCCACGGCCAGCGAAAGAGCACAACCGCATACACTTGACACCCTCCCTAATCCAATTTTCCGCCCATACCACAGCCCGACGCATCTGGTACCATTCACCAATTGCGCAGCAGCCTAAAGCAGTAGAACGCGGAGTAATCATCGCCGCAAATGTAAACGAAAAAAAAAAATGCGCGACGTGTCGTAAGAGGCGCGCGGGATGGCCCCGTCCTACGTGCACGCATCCAAGGCCGGCTCCTGAGAACGCGCGCCCCGAGCTGGCAGTACATAATGCGATTTCGCACCTCGACCAAGCGAGCCGAGACTTGAAATAAGCCGTTCGGAGCT
Organism: Amblyomma americanum; assembly: GCA_030143305.2. Classification (NCBI taxonomy): domain Eukaryota; kingdom Metazoa; phylum Arthropoda; class Arachnida; order Ixodida; family Ixodidae; genus Amblyomma; species Amblyomma americanum. The sequence continues at coordinate 49,184 of JARKHS020009619.1, forward strand.
CCCTTGAATTGAACCGTACAACGAACCATCTAAATGTGACGACGCACGCTACTGGTCAGAAAGATTGTATGATACGGTCGACTAACTTTATTCCAACATCGACTGAATTAGTTTTTCCGTTAATTCGGCCACTGCGAACCTCCCCGATACACCCGGGAAAAAAAACGTTACTGCCGCCTTGTAATGTAAAACATGGGGTATTTCAAATAAGAATTACCCACAAGGCTGTTAGAAGCACTATCGAGAGCGCTCAAAAGATTAAGAGAAGGATTTTAGTGACGTTATGGAGCTTGCGCAGACGAACGCTGAAAGCACATCAGTTGCCCCGTGTGCGAAGAAATTGACTACGATGTCCAGCAGCATGGACTTGCAGTGGCTTGACATAGACTATGATGTCATTACAAGCAAGCTCCCCCAACACTTCGACAGGAGACAGCGCCCCCGACACTCCGCCAAGGATGCTCTGGAGTGAAAAGCATGCTCCCTGACAGAGATGTCCCGGAACCGCAATTCATGCGGCCGAAATCCAAGAGCTGCAATTCGGACAGTGGTTCACGGGCGAAGAGAATGCAATATCAATCCTGTTTTAAGCAGTGCATAGGGATCTTGCTGGCAGCTTCACCAGCACCACATCCCAAACGCCAATGTGACCACCATCACCGGATATTTCAAGTAAGCACAGGTTGGAAGAAAGATGATGTTGGACACGTCGCTAATTCCATATACGTTATTCATAGCGCAAAAGACCAAGGTGAAACAAACCACACACACACACCTACACCCCCCCCCCCCCCCCCACACACACACACACACAGACACACACACACGCACGCACGCATGCACTGAAAGTTAAGGACAGTTGCGTACCTTCGTTTGTTCGTTGTGTTTTGCTCTATAGCATATCTGCGCAATTTCAAATTTGGATCATTCGACCTCCACTCGCGAGCCAAACGGAGGTAGATAAATACGACACCTGCAATAGTGCGGAACTTGCGCAGCGAACAGAGTTCATAGACCTGGGCCAGTAAAACAGCAACCGTTCCTTCCTTTCAGCAGAAGCTAGCGAGGAAAAACTAGCAATATCACAAAACATTTTTTTTTCTATCTGAGAACTACTAGATGAAAAGATGCGCAACTCTTCTGGCGCTCTAGCAAAAGCACAGGAAGAACTTGCCTCTGAGCTTTTTTCTGTTTCTTCTCCCGTTTGCGTGTAGTCTTAGTTTGTTCACCTAACAAACCTGCAGCCTGGCTAACAAGTCGCTGAAAGTGTCACGAGTAGCTAACCCGACGCGGAAAGTGAAGCGGCATGCATAGTCTCCCTGCATCAAATGTTAAAAAAAAAAAACGCGGCACCGCTGGCAAAGATCCATTCTGTGAGCTGCCCGTCGCACAAGCACGGCTCTTTCATTTCTTTTTCTTTCCTCGCTGCCGCTTTTCCTCGTGAGGCGTTTGTTTTGGACCCGTGCCTCCACCGGCTGCACCCGCTCTTTCCCCCTTCTCCTCTTCTCGAGCGCTGGCTACGTGATCCTAATCCTTGAAAACGCGTGCTCCAATGGCGCGGGTCCCGTTTACGTAACGTCAGTTTATACGACCGCGAGAGGCAAACCAGTAACGGAGGGGGGGGGGGGGGGGGCGAAAAGAACGGCAAGATGAATCGTTAATCCCCAGTCGCCGATCCCCAGCGCACCAGGGACGCGATTGCTTGGTATACGCTGCGTCGTAAGAATGCTCGCCTAGATTCAGTGCTTGGTCTACGCTGCGTCGTAAGGAATGCTCGCCTAGATTCAGTGCTTGGTACACGCTGCGTCGTAAGAATGCTCGCCTAGATTCAGTGCTTGGTATACGCTGCGTCTTAAGAATGCTCGCCTAGATTCAGTGCTTGGTATACGCTGCGTCGTAAGAATGCTCGCCTAGATTCAGTGCTTGGTATACGCTGCGTCTTAAGAATGCTCGCCTAGATTCAGTGCTTGGTATACGCTGCGTCGTAAGAATGCTCGCCTAGATTCAGTGCTTGGTATACGCTGCGTCGTAAGAATGCTCGCCTAGATTCAGTGCTTGGTATACGCTGCGTCTTAAGAATGCTCGCCTAGATTCAGTGCTTGGTATACGCTGCGTCGTAAGAATGCTCGCCTAGATTCAGTGCTTGGTATACGCTGCGTCGTAAGAATGCTCGCCTAGATTCAGTGCTTGGTATACGCTGCGTCGTAAGAATGCTCGCCTAGATTCAGTGCTTGGTATACGCTGCGTCGTAAGAATGCTCGCCTAGATTCAGTGCTTGGTATACGCTGCGTCGTAAGAATGCTCGCCTAGATTCAGTGCTTGGTATACGCTGCGTCGTAAGAATGCTCGCCTAGATTCAGTGCTTGGTATACGCTGCGTCGTAAGAATGCTCGCCTAGATTCAGTGCTTGGTATACGCTGCGTCGTAAGAATGCTCGCCTAGATTCAGTGCTTGGTATACGCTGCGTCGTAAGAATGCTCGCCTAGATTCAGTGCTTGGTATACGCTGCGTCTTAAGAATGCTCGCCTAGATTCAGTGCTTGGTATACGCTGCGTCGTAAGAATGCTCGCCTAGATTCAGTGCTTGGTATACGCTGCGTCGTAAGAATGCTCGCCTAGATTCAGTGCTTGGTATACGCTGCGTCTTAAGAATGCTCGCCTAGATTCAGTGCTTGGTATACGCTGCGTCGTAAGAATGCTCGCCTAGATTCAGTGCTTGGTATACGCTGCGTCGTAAGAATGCTCGCCTAGATTCAGTGCTTGGTATACGCTGCGTCGTAAGAATGCTCGCCTAGATTCAGTGCTTGGTATACGCTGCGTCGTAAGAATGCTCGCCTAGATTCAGTGCTTGGTATACGCTGCGTCGTAAGAATGCTCGCCTAGATTCAGTGCTTGGTATACGCTGCGTCGTAAGAATGCTCGCCTAGATTCAGTGCTTGGTATACGCTGCGTCGTAAGAATGCTCGCCTAGATTCAGTGCTTGGTATACGCTGCGTCGTAAGAATGCTCGCCTAGATTCAGTGCTTGGTATACGCTGCGTCGTAAGAATGCTCGCCTAGATTCAGTGCTTGGTACACGCTGCGTCGTAAGAATGCTCGCCTAGATTCAGTGCTTGGTATACGCTGCGTCTTAAGAATGCTCGCCTAGATTCAGTGCTTGGTATACGCTGCGTCGTAAGAATGCTCGCCTAGATTCAGTGCTTGGTATACGCTGCGTCGTAAGAATGCTCGCCTAGATTCAGTGCTTGGTATACGCTGCGTCTTAAGAATGCTCGCCTAGATTCAGTGCTTGGTATACGCTGCGTCGTAAGAATGCTCGCCTAGATTCAGTGCTTTGTATACGCTGCGTCGTAAGAATGCTCGCCTAGATTCAGTGCTTGGTATACGCTGCGTCGTAAAAAATGCTCGCCTAGATTCAGTGCTTGGTATACGCTGCGTCGTAAGAATGCTCGCCTAGATTCAGTGCTTGGTATACGCTGCGTCGTAAGAATGCTCGCCTAGATTCAGTGCTTGGTATACGCTGCGTCGTAAGAATGCTCGCCTAGATTCAGTGCTTTGTATACGCTGCGTCGTAAGAATGCTCGCCTAGATTCAGTGCTTGGTATACGCTGCGTCGTAAAAAATGCTCGCCTAGATTCAGTGCTTGGTATACGCTGCGTCGTAAGAATGCTCGCCTAGATTCAGTGCTTGGTATACGCTGCGTCGTAAGAATGCTCGCCTAGATTCAGTGCTTGGTATACGCTGCGTCGTAAAAAATGCTCGCCTAGATTCAGTGCTTGGTATACGCTGCGTCGTAAAAAATGCTCGCCTAGATTCAGTGCTTGGTATACGCTGCGTCGTAAAAAATGCTCGCCTAGATTCAGTGCTTTGTATACGCTGCGTCGTAAGAATGCTCGCCTAGATTCAGTGCTTTGTATACGCTGCGTCGTAAGAATGCTCGCCTAGATTCAGTGCTTGGTATACGCTGCGTCGTAAAAAATGCTCGCCTAGATTCAGTGCTTGGTATACGCTGCGTCGTAAGAATGTTCGCCTAGATTCAGTGCTTGGTATACGCTGCGTCGTAAAAAATGCTCGCCTAGATTCAGTGCTTGGTATACGCTGCGTCGTAAAAAATGCTCGCCTAGATTCAGTGCTTGGTATACGCTGCGTCGTAAGAATGCTCGCCTAGATTCAGTGCTTGGTATACGCTGCGTCGTAAGAATGCTCGCCTAGATTCAGTGCTTGGTATATACGCTGCGTCGTAAGAATGCTCGCCTAGATTCAGTGCTTGGTATACGCTGCGTCGTAAGAATGCTCGCCTAGATTCAGTGCTTGGTATATACGCTGCGTCGTAAGAATGCTCGCCTAGATTCAGTGCTTGGTATACGCTGCGTCGTAAGAATGCTCGCCTAGATTCAGTGCTTGGTATATACGCTGCGTCGTAAGAATGCTCGCCTAGATTCAGAGCTTGGTATACGCTGCGTCGTAAGAATGCTCGCCTAGATTCAGTGCTTGGTATACGCTGCGTCGTAAGAATGCTCGCCTAGATTCAGTGCTTGGTATACGCTGCGTCGTATGAATGCTCGCCTAGATTCAGTGCTTGGTATACGCTGCGTCGTAAGAATGCTCGCCTAGATTCAGGCTACAAGCACCATGGGAAAGCGAACAAGGACAGCCAAGTGTTGTTCTCCATGCATCGAGGATAGAGAGATAGTCGGAGCTCGCTCTGAGGAACGGTTGGTCACATGCGTATGCGCCGTTGCCCGACGCCTATACAAACAAGAGGATGCAAAAGCTGATACAGAATAATATACTAATCGACACGCTAACGTGATAGTTAAAAACACTTTTGACGCCAAACATGCGAGAACACCTACGTCATCGCGAGCACTTCTATATGGACTTCACTCTTATTTTCCCGGTCCTGTTTGCATACGCTTTCCAGCGTCAAGGGCGGGTCGATGCGAAACGGGCAGGACCAACTAACAAAGCACGTTCGCCGATAACGGCGAGTCTTATCTTCAGAGGAACGCGCTCCAGCGCGGATAGAAGAGGGGGAGAAAAAAAGGAGAGAACAGTCGACGAACAAATAGACACGATCCAGGCGACATAGGACACGGCAGGAGGGCGGACGGCTAGGGCCGCAGGCCGCTATACAATCTGGCGACATACTACACGGCTCGCGAAAGGGGAACAGATAAGGGGAGTATGTGTGTGTGTGTGGGGGGGGGGGGTGGCTTTGGCACGCTGCGCACTCGAGACGGGAGGGAGTGAACTTCAGCTTCGACGCTATACGCTTAAGATGCGAGGCGAGGTAGCGGTGGTACCCCTTGCAAGCGTTCGTAGCGCTTAGTGTGCCTATAGTTTACCGTTACAGGAACCCCCTGACGCGTAACGTCGCTTAGACCACAGCATCGTCGCTTAGGCGATTAGCGCGCTAAGCGATGCTGCTGTCAGATTTCACGACAAGCGCTAGGTTTTTTTTTTTCGATGGCGTTCTAGTTTTCTGCCCCGTTCGAACAAGGGCAAGGCATTGACAGATGCGGTGCACGAATATTAGCTACCACCACGCAAAGACATTTCGATACGCGAGAAACAAAAATACAGGTACACTGCAGTATAAGGGCTTTTAACACACGGCCCCAACCCCCTCGAAAAAAAAAAACAGTGCTTCTACTTGATACACGAAGCCCAAGGCCGTTAAGTATCACAAGGGCTATTTTGACTCCTCGGACAACCCTCTTCCATCCGTACAGGATACACACGTTAACAATTGAAAACATCCTCTACGGTCACGAGAGTCAGTTATTGCGACCTGTGCACAAGGTCCCTCGCGAGAGCTGTGATCCAGTCGAAAGCCACCAGGGCCGGCATATAATATACTTATGCGACCTATTCCATTACTTTTTTTTTAATTTCCCGCCCTTCACCATTGGCCATGGTGATGCAATGATCCGCGTTCACTCTTAAGGTCCGTTCGATTCGCCTGCACTCCCTGAAACGGTTATGTAAAATTCCGCGGCGGTGCCGCGAGCGTGCAGCGCCAGTTCCAGCAGTTCAGATGCTGCAACTCGCACTGGCTACTTCCAAAACGAATGGTCGATTGCAGGCCTGGTCGTCTGCTAGCCTTGGCGTCGCCACCAAATTGCAGCCAGCAGCGTGGCGCCCAAATAAACGGCCGAAAACATCCCGAACCGCGTGAAGAATTTTCAAACAGCACATTGCAGCGAAGTGTTGCCATGAATCAGCCTCGATGCAACCTCGCGGCAGCTAAGCGAAACTGTTCTTTTACTGAACGCGACTGAGGTGCGCGAGCGCCGACTTGCATGCTAAGCGGTTGTTGCAACAACGTGCACCATGCGCTGCATGCACGTGTTTACTTTTTAGTTAACATAACCGGCTTCAAGTAGTAATATAACTTCATTAGTAGAAAGGAAAAATGCCGGTTACGGGTCCATCGAGAGCACGATGGTCGAGAGATGCAAGGTGCCGGCGAGGGCCGCCGTCCCCACCTCCGTCGCCGCCTTATCGGGTGGCCACTCACGTTCCATGAGAGTCGGCGGGAGGCACTGTTATCATCGACGAGTGGAATAATTTGAATATATCCGCCGCTTATCGCAAAGCGCAAGCCATCGTCGCGCAAGCCGTCGTCTGCTTCCATGGCGGCTGCAGCTGCACCGTTTCGGCACCGACCATTGAGGAGGTGCACAGTTTTCCTGCACTTTCCCGAACTAGACCTGCACAACATCTGCACTTTTTTGAAACGAATGGCGTCGTGCAGACGGCGCCATCTTGCACCGCTGAAACGAATGGCGAAGTGCAGCACCGCGAGAACCAGTTCACGTAGTGCAGGCGAAGCGAACGGACCTTTAGTTACTGGCCGAAACCTAGGACGTGGTGTCGCTTCAGAGATAGGCGAAGGGCGGGAAATTTAAAAACTGCATCGATTTGGGAAGCAATCTTTACATATTACCGACCCAGATCGCATCCACTGAACGGAACCGCTCGAATGCGGCTTGAGAACAGCACCCGGAAGCAGGCAGAGGCCACTTTCCCGTGCCGTGGGAGGCAGTTCGTTGACACTGCAAGACCCTGGACGCATCGCACAAGGTGACCTTGACGCGTACCGCTCTCCTGCGTGGGCGTTACCTCTCCTGCACGCCTTTTCCCGCATTCCTTCATCACCCGATGCAAGAGCAGACAGCTGTTAGGTTATCGGAAAGTAAGCATCCAATCAGAACCACATTTTGCCTCGACAGTAGCAAAGCAAGCCTGAACAGGCTCACAATTTTCGCGCCACAACCCTGCTGCATCCATGACGTGTTTCCAAGGACGCGCGATGCCACTCAGAATATTCCGCGTGATGCTCGCTGTCCACATGGCACGCTTAATTAAGGATTTCTCCCAGCAGCAGCCTGCTGATGTGCATAAAGACTTCGCGTCGCGTGGTAATTAAAACCAGCAATAGAGGGGGCGCGAGAAGACCCCAGCTCCCGCGGCGGCCTCAACGCGGCCGCTCGATGCGCAGCCGACTCGTGCCGCAACTACAGCGAAGCCATATCGTCCGCGCCAAGACCACGATGAGACGGATGACTCAGATCTGAGAAACGCGACAGCCCGCATCGGCGTGAGTAAAGCATCTCCGCCTCCGCTACGCCACTGCTTCTCTACCACAAACTGAATGCTTTAGTTAATTCGTCCGGCCGGCCCCTCCGCCTAAACTTAACCGGCTCCTACAACGGTCATTACCAGAGCTCAGAGCAGATGAGCTCAATATGTATCAGCTCGAGAAAGCCAACTCCGGCGTAAGAACAGAACATGCAATTCTCCACTCGTTGCCAACCGATATTGCGCGTTTCGGTGGTCGATACTGGACCGTTACCCTTTCTCCCCAGCCCATATTTTACGTCCGAGACCAATAAAAATAAAAGGGATAAGAATTGCGAGAGAGGAAAAAAGAAACCTCCTTGAAAGAGCTGTCGGTGGATTCACATTCCCCTGCCGCGGTCACAGTCACAAAGAACGCATCGGGTATCAAGGCCACGGAGCAAACAAAAGCACGCGGACACCGCCCACCTCGTAGGGGTGGCAACGCGTCCAAAGTTACCGAAACGCTACACACACACACACACCACCAGAGCGGAGCCCCCGCACACTCGTTTCACAAGCGGGAAGGAAACGGGCTCACCGGCGAACGGGTTCTCCTCGACGATCTCCTCGACGATGCCCGGCACAGCAGCCCCCTGCAGCTGCTGCGAGGAGACGAGGGTCGGCTGCGCCGGGGCGACGGCGTCCCCGTTCAACTCGAGCAGCAGCTCGTCCTCGTCCGTGAGCGTGTCGACGTCGCGCGAGCTGCGTCGGCTGCCGCTGCCGTCGCTGCCTAGCCGCCGGCGACGCTGCTGGACCACGTACTCCTGCGGAGACGCACGCTGACCACCTGCTGCTGCTAGGCGCGCGCGCGTTCTTTCCGCCACTCGAGCGAGCGATGCCACGCGGCTTCGATATGCGCTCGGCAGGTGCCGCGACGTCGACGAGAGAGCAGCCCGAACGATACGCCGCGCGCCGCTTTAGAAAAGAAAAACACAAAGGGAAAGATAGAGGAAAACAAGCCGATGCGAGGGAGAGCACGCTGCCGGGCAGGTGCCGCGAACGAACGACGCCGGCGGCGACTCGCTCGGTCTACCGCGCCGTCAAGCTCGTCGTCGTCGACGGCGCGTAAGCAGCAATAAAAGCGCCAGCAGCAGCAGCGAGACGAGCGCGGCGGCGATAAAAAATACGGCCGAGGCGCGTCGTTGCCGGTTGCCAAGCTACGGCGTCCTTCCCCCTTTCTCTCTGCCGCGGCTCTCACGCGCGCGTGCATGAGTGTGTAAGTATGCGACACGGATCGCTGCTCCGAGGGCCGCCGCCCCAGCAGCCGCCGCTACTACACCCCTCCACTTACAAACGACGGCAATGAGTCGACGCTGCCGACACCAGCGCGGCAACGCGCGTACGTAACACGTTGCACGGTGGCATTCGGTCGTGGTGCGATGCAGAACCTGTGGACCGAGTCCGTTTCCGCAATGGGCGCCGCCGGACGGACAACACACAAACATACACACACAACGCACGCGTTTTAATCACGAAGCGCGCAAGGGCGCAAGCGGTGGGAGGGAGTGACAGTCGTCGGGAAAAGGAGGAGACGCTCCTGCACCCCGCGGTCTGAGGGAGACGGGGGGGGGGGGGGTGGAAGTGCGGAAGAGATCGTACACACTACACTGCAGTGGCACCGAGCCAGCCGGCGAACGCCCATCAAAGGACGGAAAGCAGCAGCAGCATCAGAAGACGGTGCCTGTCACAGGGCCTCCAAGACATCATCACTGCTCCCTGCCCTCGTTGCGGAGCCGACACGCCCTTCCCCGTGTTGCGTCCCCAAGGGAAGAGGGGAGGGCCCACTGTTTAATCGCCACGCGGCGCCGGCGAGCCATAGCCGTCGCCACAAACGGAGAGCGCGAAAACCGTTAACCAAAGACGAGAAAGACACACACCGCCGCGCTTGACCCCAGGGACCCGAGAAAGAGCGGGGCCACAGATCGATTCGCGCGGCAGAGACACACGCACGCTCGGACCTCAGCGGTGGCGACAGCGGCGGGAGACGACGCGACAGCGGAAAACCAGGCTTCCTCCCCCCCTCCGGCCAACCCGTACAGTGCGTGACGCGGCGGGGACATCCCCGCCGGCGATACCATCGAGCGGCGTGTCCCGCGGCCGCCCTCCATCCGGCCACTGCGCCTCAACGCGGTCCCGCAGCTTTCCTCTTTGCCCCAATTAATGGGGTACGCAAGCAGCGGGATTCGTCGATTTGTTCGTCTCCGGTTTTCTCTGTTCTGTTCTGCTTCTCGAGAGCATTCTTTTCTTCAAGTACACGCGAAAGAAAAAAAAAGAGAAAGATGAAACGGGAAATTATTGGCACAGCCTAAGAAAACGTCCAACACCTACTGCGAACAGAATGCGCATGTAGGAAAAAGAAATGCAATAAAACGCCGCTTACGTAAAACTTGCGAATCATTTTTGCCAACATTTCGCACTAGAATCGCTGAAAAGAATAGCTATCAGGAGTAAAAAACCTTCAAAGCAGTACATATCCAAAATACAGCGTATGAATCCGCAGACTTGAAACTTTCCATCACTAATTTCTAACAGCAAACTTTTGAGGGCACTGTTTGATAAATGCAGATTAAAATTAACAGGTATATAGATACCGTGTCCCAAATTATCCGACAAAGGAGGTACTTAATCATTTACATGTCGCATGCCACAGTTACTTCAGATTACTGGAGTTTAATTTTAAAATCTCTCTGCGCCGATAATACCGAGCAATTTCTTGCGGCCGAAGAGCGCTTGCAGAGCACCTGTCTTCCCGTTTCCTGTAGCTACTGACGTGCAATTCAGACACCCTACAAGTGTCCTATGCCCGTTTCCGAGCTACCGGCAAATGAGCCACTATACGCGCGAGTTACGAACCGAACTTGGGCTTACCGACAGAACCGTATACTTAAAAGAACGTCTTGCTGGGCAAGTTGGTACATCTTTGGATTACAGGCGCGAAAACAGACAGACCACAACGTAGATAAACGGGACGGAGCGCCTCCGTCTCCAAAAGGCGCTCCGTTCCGTTTATCTACCTTGTGGTCTGTCTGTTTTCGCGCCTGTAATCCAAAGAACCGTATACGGAAGGCTGTCGTCAGCCTCATATATGCACGGGAACAGTAACAGAAGGGGTGGTGCTCGCAGCACCGATGAACTCCCATAACAGCGAGGAGGTTGGCCACTGGCAATATCTGGATTTTTATTTTTGCTATGATCGCGCATTGCGCGATGCACCCTAGGGAAAATACAACAAAACTACGCTTGCTGCACGACAATACGTTTGCGCTGCGGGCGTACATATCTAACGTACGCTTAAAACCGAAAAGGTAGGTCTCCGCTGCTCCCTCACATTTTTTTCGTTATTTGTCCAGTTCACTGTAATGCCAGCCGCAAAGCAAATTGATCTTGAACAATAACGCTGGCTCCTGTACGAGACCCCTGGCTACTGGATCTCACAGTAGTACGGGATCTCGCACAGGAGCCAACGTTATTGTTCACGGTTAGTGTAGAATACCAGCCGACAGATAGGACTCTAAGAACCAAGAAAGCGTCCGGAGGTGCTTACAAACAAGAACCTTTCCAAATCCGGCTACCCTCAGCCAGTGGTACCCGGAACAAATCTCGGATAGATGCAAACTATATCAGGTTAGGGCAGATCTCATACATATTTGTATGGACTGGTCCAGAAATCCAGGGTATAGATGAAGAAACTAGAGCAGAGGACTTTTGGAAGACTCTACTGCTGAGCTCAATCCGTGAGATACAACTAGCATTAATGCGACTGGCAGAACACGCCGCCCGGGTCCACGAACTGCAGGCCACAGTCTAGACGGATCATCATCATCATCATCATCAGCCTTACTACACCCACTGCAGGGCAAAGGCCTCTCCCATGTCTCTCCAATTAACCCTGTACTTTGCCAGCTGCATCCACCCTTTGCCTGCAAACTTCTTAATCTCATCCGCTTACTTTCTGTTGGAATACACTCCGTTACCCTTAAGGACCAGCGGTTATCTTGCCTTCGCATTACATGCCCTGTCCAAGCCCATTTCTTCCTCTTGATTTCGACTAGGATGTCACTAACCCGTGTTTGTTCCCTCACCCACTGTGCCCGCTTCCGGTCTCTTAACGTTGCACCTATCATTTTTCTTTGCATGGCTCGCTGCGTTGTCCTTAACTTAAGCTGGACTCTTTTCGTTAGCCTCCACGTTTCTGCCCCGTAGGTGAGTACCGGTAAGATTATGCTGTTGTACAATTTTCTCTTGAGGGAAATTGGTAAACTGCCACTCATGATCTGCGAGAACTTGCCATATGCGCTCCACCCCATTCTTATCCTTCTAGTTATCTCCCTCTCATGATCCGGATCAGCTGTCACTACCTGCCATAAGTAGACGTATTCCGTCACAACTTCCAGGCTCTCGCTTCCAATTGTGAACTGTTGTTCCCTTGCTAGGATGTTGAACATTACCTTGGTTTTCTGCATGTTAATTTTTAGACCCATCCTTCTGCTCTGCCTTTCTAACTCATTGATCATGATTTGCAGTTCACCTCCTGAGTAACTCGGCAAGGCAATGTCATCAGCGAATCGCAGATTATTTAGGTATTCTCCATTTATTCTTATTCCCAACTGTTCCCAATTCAGGCCTCGAAATACCTCCTGTAAACATGCGCTGAACAGCATTGGCGAGATCGTGTCTCCTTGCCTGACGCCTTTCCTTACTGGAATTTAATTGCTGACTTTATGGAGGACTAGACGGATAGGCTGACGTCTATCCTGTATCTGTAGTAAAATGAATGGGTGGACGCTAGCGCCACAAGCAGAAACGCCTGCTGTCATAACCGAGTTCCTTGTATCTTAAAACGAAACAGCTGTTAGCACTTCTCGTAACTTCTGCATAACAAGTTCGATTCCTTAAAGAGAATGCGCAGCGTCCAATGGAGCGCCGCGGGTCATCCTTCCATCAAATCAAACCAGTGGATGTCCAGCTGCAGAGTGTTCGAACGCCGGCAGAAAGTACTAGAGAGAGGTGCAAAGCAGGGCAGCACACCAGCCTCCAGGCCACTCTTACCGATCGCACAAGCGTGAACAAGATGACGAACGAAGACACGACACGGGCACAGCGCGATGAAGGCAAAAAAAAAAGTAGAACAAGCCGCCGCTGTCAGATCACACGCGAGAAAACGCTCGCACAGGAAGCGAACGCGGTTCTCTCTACCAAGCTGCGACTAATAATAATAATAATTGGTTTTTTTGGGGAAAGGAAATGGCGCGGTATCTGTCTCATATATCTTTGGACACCTGAACCGCGCCGTAAGGGAAGGGATATAGGAGGGAGTGAAACCTGATGTCGTTTTCGTTAAACGCTCGTGACAGGCGTCGAAGAAACTTGGCTGCCTTGTAAGACGCAGGGTGTCGGCAATCGTTATTCCCGCGAATCGAAGAGCCGTCACGCGTGCTGCCAACCCCGGAGCGGGCCGGCGTGCGCGCCCGTGGTTACACGAACAACCCGTGGCCACCGATCCGTTCGGGGAGGCCTTTCGACATCGCGTTCGTCGCCCGCGGCTTCGGCGCATGCCTCGCCGACGAAGCGCCACGCCCGCGGCGAAATCGACACGCGGAAACGACCGACTCGGCAACAACAAGCGGGGAAAGAAGCCATTGCGCAAAGGTGAACGTCAACGGGAGCATCACAAGTTCGAGTTTTTGAAGACATCGAACACACTGTCTCAACAAACTTTTAGAACAGACCGAAATAGCGCTTGTCTGTGTCTTTCTGAACGCGTTCGTCAGTGTAGCGCTTTGTTGTACAACGGAGTCAACTCGCCCAATTACAAAATCCGCTGGCGCATCTTAAATGACAAGTGAACATGAAAAAGGCATATAGGTCAGTATACGTGAGCGAAGAGTTGGGTCTATCTGCATGAAGATCTGCACCCCCTATATGCATGCCCAGTGCGTATACGCTTGCCATTGATGCATGGATTACTGGCTCTTTTTATTAGATTTCCACTATCAACCATCTATACCACTGCCATCTCCTGCGCAGGGCTTTCGCGTCTGTGCAAGGCCTGCTTTTGCGCACTGCGAAAGCATTCATTCAACATCACAGTGACCGATTTAAACGCACAACAGCCTTGGTGCGAAGACCTCTTTAGCCTGGGTGGCGCTTGATCAGAAGGTGCCAACAAGGCGTCCGGTCAGTACCAGTGTTTCGGCCATCTCGCTTCGAAGGCGTACTTTTCCAACTTATCCTCAAATTGGGCCGCGTGAGGAATAGCAAGCGTCCAACGGGAACAGAGAAGACACGCAAACGACGGGACCAGTGCCCGTCGTTTGTGTGGTTCAAAAGAGGTTCGAAATTACCAGATGACTTAAAACAACCCATGCGCAATACGCATTAGATATCCGCCGATTTTTCGTGCGTTGTCTCCAGCTTTGTACGCCGAAAAATTATACGTTCTCTGGAAGCCCCGTTTTCGGGTTTAAAATGGGCTTTAATCCGATTTGAAAGAAATATATTCCGGGTGCAAGAATTTGGCAAAAACCGGGTTTTATCCGAAAACGAAGGGCCCTAGGTGTAGAGTGTGCGCTCGCAAAGACACGGATGCTCGTATACAGTTGTCCAGGCCCGCTCTGAGGTGCGGACGGGAAACTGGCGCCGCGGGAACCCGACGCGCAAACGAGCCCTATAGGACGCAATTGTGCATTAAACAAAACAAAAGCACTCCGAGACCGTTAGCCCCGGCCAGTCGACCGAGACGGCTGTATTGCATCCCTCCTATGCTATAGGCTACGCGTTCACGGAATAAACGACGCGGACATGGGCAGCCGGTCGGCATCCGGGTATATATTTTCGAAGCTCCCACGGACGCGGTGACCGACCGAACGACAGTGTAAGCTCCGGTACAGGCCATCCAGGAACTGTGCAGTAAAGGCCACCAGGGTGGGAGGTCGAATGTCGCGGGACACTCTGTACTTACCTCTCGTCTATGGGCTCGCATGCGTCTGCGTGCTCTCAGGCTGTGCTCATTCTTACTCGGATCAATTTAGACTCCGTTAATGAGGGCACCAGTCTATATACGGCCGTAAGAGCTGCAGTTCCTAAATTGTACCACTCCATTTAAGAGTGAGCACACTAAGGCCCTCGATCTGTCAACAGAGAAAATGCCTCGCAGATGTATACAATCTTTTAGAGCGAAACGAGCTAGATCTGAACACATCGGTTTTGCAAGTGTTCGCGTGATACGCGTTCGACCTGCGCCCGCGCATGTTCGACTATACCAGTGGTGAGTGCTGAGGCGAAAAGTTGCCTCTCTTTCCCTTCCTCTCATCGGCCCGGCGAGTTTTGAAGAATGCAGCACTCTCGCCGACAGAAACTAAACTGTCTGCGTACAAGCGACACATAATGGCGTATTGCAATCGGCGATCCGGAGCAAGTCTTCTTGCTCCGCGAAACCGAAGAGCGTGTTTCAATGGGCGATTCGGATTCAGATCCTGAGTTCCGGTTGGACAGCGATCTCACTTCTTCGCGGATTCGAATATGCCATGTAAGCCACGCCAGCAGCAGCAGTTGGCGCATAATACACACACGCGGGACGACCTGCACCATGCGTCAGAGGAAAGAGCACGCACCCTGCTGAGGGGCCTCATCTTGCTGTGGATGCCGGACTCGGCGGTGCCCGGAGAGGGCGGCGGGAACTCGGGCGTGGGCGGCTGGTCGTAGTGGCTCGGGCTCAGCGGGATCTGCACGGTTGCCCGCTTGGAAGAAGAGGAGGAGGAGGAAGGACGGCCCTGCAGCGCCAGGCTGGAGGGACGCTCCTCGCAAGACGACGAAGGGGCGCCCGTGTTGTCGCTCGCCGAGCGGGCGTGCTGCCGGCCCGACAGGCACTCGCTGGCCGCCTGCGCGGAACGCGCCACGGGCCCATATATAGTAGAGCAGCGGCGCTGCAAAAGGCACGTGCACGGGCTACGAGAAATGGCTGCAGGCAGTGGGCACGCTTGCACGAATACGACGCGAGCCGCTCCAGGTAGAAGCTGCGGCGTCGGGAAACCGAAACTGGCGTTCCCTTCGCGTTTCATCATCATCATCATCATCATCATAATAATAATAATAATAATAATAATAATAATAATAATAATAATTGGTTTTGGGGGAAAGGAAACGTCGCAGTATCTGTCACACACATCGTTGGACACCTGAACCGCGCCGTAAGGGAAGGGATAAAGGAGGGAGTGAAAGAAGAAAGGAATAAAGGGGTGCCGTAGTGGAGGGCTCGGGAATAATTTCGACCACCTGGGGATCTTTAACGTGCACTGACATCGCACAGCACACGGGCGCCTTAGCGTTTCACCTCCATCGAAAAGCAGACACCGCGGTCGGGTTCGAACCCGGGAACTCCGGATCAGTAGCCGAACGCCCTCACCACTGAGCCACCGCGGCGGGTCCTTCGCGTTTACACAAGGCGAATTTTGGCCCGACGCGCCTGTTCGAATCGCCCTTGTCGGGTTCAGTCCAGGAGCGAATTTACTGGCGACTCTTGGACGGGGGTGGTTAGTGGGCGCGGCAGTCCTGTATGTACAGTGCATTTCTTTACCTTTCTTGCTATAAAAAAAAAACCTGGGTTTTCCATGGTGTTTTACACAGAAAACCTTGCTACAATCGTCCCCGGTTCATGCAAATGTCCCTGTAGTGCAGGTACAAAGCCCGATCCCGATGAAGCCGCTAACACACAGACCCACCGTCATACGGATGTCTAAGAACAAGGCTCCCATGCACGCACAGTGGCGTGGAGCCTGTATTATACCGACATCCCAGTCTGTCTGCTGCCGGGCATAGGTTAATTCTCGCGCTTCTGTAATGGCGTGCCCGCTCCGATGGGGTAAGGACAAAATGAGGAGATAGCGAGTTCGGTGAATAATGCGAGTGGTCCGCGAACGCGAAGATCAATACTCAGGGAGGGGCACGTATAGGCCCACGATTCATCGGCGAGGCGGAAAAACGCCTCCTTGAAATTGAAAATTGGTTTTTGGGGAAAGGAAATGGCACGGTATCTGTCGCGCATCTCGAATGACACCTTAACCGCGCCGTAAGGGAAGGGACAAAATGGGACTGAAAGAAGATAGGAAGAAAGAGGTGCCCTAGTGGAGGGTTCCGGAATAATTTCAACCACTTGGGGTCTTTAACGTGCTGTACTGACGTGGCACAGCACACGGGCCCCTTTTGCGTTTCGCTTCCATCGAAACTTCCATCGAAACGCGGCCGGGTTGGGACCCGGGTACTCCGGAAACGCTCAAGACGTTTTGTTCCCAGAAGCTGCCGAAATTAATCGCTGCATACTCAAAAACCTGTAGCATACGCATTGCTTTCAGACTGGTGACGACGGCAAACAGACTGAGAGAAAACAGCGCAAAGGGAGCTAAAGCAATCAACAACGCGTCCGACTGTATACCAGGTGTTTCAGGGAAGACTCAAAAATTTTCAAAAATAGGCTTTTTGGAGTAAAAATATTGCTTTTGCGGCACAGTATTACCAGGTTGGCGGACACCGGAAAGCCGCTGAAATGTCTTATGTAGTAAGCTGGTTAACGAATTTCTGACAACTTTTTGCGTATCACATATAGGCAAGTGGTTACAATTAGAGATTCGCAGCCGGTCGTTAGTAAAAGCCGTATCAGGTTTCAGAATTTTGAAAACGTGATTCCCTCGCTGCTGTGGGTCGATAAAATTTGGCTGCATCGTGCGAAAATACACGCGCTTTCGAAAGCAAGCAGGCAAAGCAACCCCTCCAGTGCACGTAACTGGCCGAAAAAGCTAATTCTGTCGAGCCACAACACCAAAAGGTAATCGCGTTGTCGAAATTCTAAAAACTGATATGGCTGTTCGTAACGACTACTGATCCGGAGTTCCCGGGTTCGAACCCGACCGCGGCGGCTGCGTTTTTATGGAGGAAAAACGCTAAGGCGCCCGTGTGCTGTGCGATGTCAGTGCACGTTAAAGATCCCCAGGTGGTCAAACTTATTACGGAGCCCTCCACTACGGCACCTATTCTTCCTTTCTTTCACTCCCTCCTTTATCCCTTCCCTTACGGCGCGGTTCAGGTGTCCAAAGATATATGAGACAGATACTGCGCCATTTCCTTTCCCTAAAAACCAATTATTATTATGTTCTTAACGACCGTCTACAAATCTCTAATTGCAATAAGGCGCCTAGGTCAACTGGTTATAAAGTTGATTGTTAAAAATTAGTTAGGCGTGCTTACTACTTAGACGATTCACCGGCTTTCAGGTGTCCCCCGACAGAGGTAATACTATGCCGCGAAATCCGTATTGTTACCCCAAGACGCCTGTTTTTGAAAATTTCTGAAACTGTTCGCTGAACCACCTGGTATATATGGGGGGGGGGGGGGGGGCATCAAGGGCAGAAACTAGCATGACATGGGTACGACAAAAACCGTCACGGTCAACTATAGTATAACATGCAAGCGAGGGACTGAGGCCACCGGCCATTGGCAGCAAGTGATTCCACAGCGTGGTGCTTACACGATTCGTCACGGCCCAAAAACGGCGGTGGACATGCACAGGTCCCGAAACCATCAATCACCTCATTATGAACTTAATTCTATTTTAAAAATGAGCCAAGCGAAAAACTACAGCACTGACAGCGCGGCGCGGCAGATAACTAAGCGTGTGCGCTCCAAAGCGTTGGGACGCTTGACCAAAAAGACCATCCTACACACACTGTCACGACCATAGGAGTCGCTGGCTTTTTGGCCTGCGGGAAAATGCGCGCGGAAATTTAGTACCTCAACTTTTTCCTGTTCTGCGAGGAGGGATTTGCGGCTGCTGCACTCTGTAGAAATGTAAATGTAATGGCTGCGCGCAAGGACAACCAGACTGGCAAACAAGGTTGCGGGCAGCACGGGGAAGTCCCGTTTCGTGGCGAACACGCTACCGCGCGACTTTGCCGTCTCGGCAGCCTGACCGGCTGTTCGGGGTGTTCACAGCTTTCCCAAACAACCAGATTTGCAGTGGCCGAAGAACCGCGCAGCAGCTGAAAAACTCACTGAGTGGCTCGCCGAACTTGCATCCGGCCTGCGAAATTATATCCTGCCGGGGTAGGCCCCAGACAAGTAATAATAATAATTGGTTTTTGGGGAAAGGAAATGGCGCAGTGTCTGTCTCATATATCGTTGGACACCTGAACCACGCCGTAAGGGAAGGGATAAGGGAGGGAGTGAAAGAAGAAAGGAAGAATGAGGTGCCGTAGTGGAGGGCTCCGGAATAATTTCGACCACCTGGGGATCTTTAACGTGCACTGACATCGCACAGCACACGGGCGCCTTAGCGTTTTTCCTCCATAAAAACGCAGCCGCCGCGGTCGGGCCCCAGACAAGTATAAAATTGGCTGCGGTTTAGCTCTGGTTAACCCTATAGTTGAATTGCGAAAGCTTCGTTTCCTCGGCACGTCGTCTACGTAGCGTCTCATTCCGACGCTCTCGAGGACTCGAACCGGTCTCTTCCGCAGTTGAGTCACTCCGGGACGTGGCACGACTTCTTTTAGCCGCATCTTCATTACGACGCTTCTCGAGTCGTGCGGCGCGTTCTTCTGGCGTCTCTTGAGCGCGTTGTCTCTTCCTCGCTTCGTTCTGTCGTTGTTGCGTCTCTTTCGCGCTCTCCATAACGACTACAATACACTGAGGCAAAGCGAATATATATATATATATATATATATATATATATATATATATATATATATATATATATATATATATATATATATATATATATATACGCCCTTCACGAGGCGGCAACTCCTCTCCCTCTACCCCAGCGGAGCACATCTGGTGGAGCGAGCGACGACGGCAGCGGCGTCGACGAGGGCGCCATCTGTTGGAGCGCGATTGCGGCGTTGCTAGGCAACGGCGGCTCAAGGTTAGGCCACGCGCATACGGCTGAAGTGCGCGACGAGCCGAAATGGCTCGCTGGCTGGAGTAGTGAAGCTTTCGCTTCAATATGCAACTATCACTAGGTCTGCCTTGCACTTAGTTCGCTGAGCTATCAGCCCTACACTTAATTATTCCGCACTCCTTTCCGTGCCCTGAACTTGTTCCAAACCTGCTCTTGCTCTGCCCAATTCTTGCCTCCGCATTACACTTGTGTCTGCCCTACACTTGCGCCTGCCCTACACCTGTGCCTTCCCGACACTCGTATCTGCCTTGCACTGCATATACCTTCTGCTTCGCAATTGCTCTGCCGTGTTCTGGCCTCCTGCTTTATACTCCATCTCATAAGTTCCTTGCAGCACAATGGAAGGTAGAGACCTCCTCAGCCAATCAGGAGAACGCGTTAAACATGTTCCTCCGCGATTCGTCGTCTGCTCGCGGCGTACACAAATATAGTTAGAAAAGAGCCTAAATCGACGCTGTCTACGCACCAAAAGCGTATGTAAGCTTACGTACGCTAAACGCAAGCATTTTGCGGGATATGTTACGCCATTAGTCACATTCGTATATTTTATTCAGCGCATGCGAAGTGAGAAGAAATAATAAGCTCAGCCCAGTGGTGGCATCTGGTTGTTAGAAGGGGAACCATTTTTGTCAACAAACTGACGCTGCTCTTAGGACTAGAAGCGGCAGAATCGTTACTCTAAAAAATATAGAGAATTAATCGCTCACGCATTTTGTGTTATATGCGAGATGAGACGAAGCGAAAGCTCAGTGGCTCATTTACGGCCAGCGAACGTGCTGAAACAGCAGTAAATAATAATAATAATAATAATAATTGGTTTTTTGGGGGGAAAGGAAATGGCGCAGTATCTGTCTCATATATCGTTGGACACCTGAACCGCGCCGTAAGGGAAGGGTAAAGGAGGGAGTGAAAGAAGAAAGGAAGAGAGAGGTGCCGTAGTGGAGGGCTCCGGAATAATTTCGACCACCTGGGGATCTTTAACGTGCACTGACATCGCACAGCACACGGGCGCCTTAGTGTTTTTCCTCCATAAAAACGCAGCCGCCGCGGTCGGGTTCGAACCCGGGAACTCCGGATCAGTAAAAAAGACGAATTCAGTCTGAGGGGAGGGGCCCTGCTTCGGAGGGGGCCGCCATTCAGGAAACGATGTTTGAACAGAAGCAAGGGTCGCGCATATTAAACTCTGAAAAATGCGTACCTAACGCGAGCGTGCGTTAAGGCTCGATATGAAATAGCGGTTGGCACATTCTCACTTTAAAGCACGTTATCCAATACATCGATATGCCTATTTTATACCAGCACTACTTTCCGCAGCGTCGGAACGCCGCCGGTGCACTCATCGCAACTATAGTGCTGTAAGGAACTATACTGAGGTAGAGTGTAGATTTGTGGCTGCCTTACACTTGCACCAGCCCTACATTCACGCCTTCCCTACACACGTGGCTGCTCTACACTATATATACCTTCTGCATTGCACTTGATCTGCCCCATTCTTGCCTCCTGCTTCAGACGCGCCAGCCCTACACTTGCGCGAGCCCTACATCAGTGTCTGCCCACCACTTGTCCCTGCCCTGCTCTATACCTGCTACACTGCACAAGCTTTGCACTGCTCTTGGCACTGCTTTACACTTGTGACTGCCCCACACTTGCGTCAGCCCTACACCCGTGCCTGCCCAACACTAGTCCCCACTCGACACTTGTCCCCGCCTTACACTTGACCCCGCCCATGCCCTGCATAGCTTCTGCTTCGCGATTGCTCAGACCTGCTCTTGCTTCGGCGGTTGACCCCCAGATGCACGGAAAACCTCCGAAAATGCAAGCATACTCCCCGCTGCTCTGGTTACAACTTTTTCCACAGTTTACGGCGTATTTTTCGCAATCGTAACAGTGGCACTAGCACGTATACCGTAATTTAAAGCACCGTGAGGTCACCTTTCGTTCTCGAATCACGTGGCCTATGTAGGGACCGGTAGGTACAGTCTTGGTCAAAAGTTCAAGGCCGCAGTGTTCAGCTGCAGCGAAATGAATGTTCCTAGACGCTCCGTGCAGCGGATCACTCAAAACACAAGTCAAGCAGGAAGCTTCCCTACCGCCAGAAGAAACCTTCTAATATAGCATTTCAAGGTCATTCGGTCTTTAATAGTGCCGTACTGGCGCTCTTATGCGGCTGAAGCGAAAGGCCGTTGGCCTCAAGACTTTTGAACAAGGCTGCACGTGGACAAGAAAGTACGCCCAGTTCGGGGGGACCGTGGGGAAGGTGCAGCTTCTACGAACCAAAGGAGCGGGAAGCAAGAAGTATAGGCGCCCCTTTTTTTTTCTGCACATAACTATTAAGCATGCGTTTTCGCTCTGAAGTGCAGGGTTTTGAACGCGCCCACTTTTGCCTCCCCCTCTCTTTCTATTTTTGCTTTTATCGATATCGCCGGACGGCGCTTGAGCTACGTGCTCTTTTCCCAGCGATCCCCGCCATCATCGACACTTCCAGGGACCCGCTCACGGTTCTCCCCATCTGCACTGATCGACCGCCCGGCTGTTTGCGTGAAGCTTTTCGGTATACACAGAAGAGAACAAGAATACAGAAACGCGTTCCATCCGCCTATACGACCGTCGGATTCGACGACTTCAGCGAGCTTATCCACCGCAATGGCCTCCGACGCTTGTTGTTTTCCTTTCTCCTTCTACTTTTCTCCGCTAGATGGCTGCACACGTGATCTCCGTGCGCGTGGCAATGGAGAGATGTTACTGAGAGGAAAAGCCCGAGACATCAATCCACACCGCCTCACCGAGCGTTTATAAAATGAAGAAACTACAGACCGGAGGCGCCGACTTTATAATTTCGGACGCCCATTATAGAGGCGCCATCCTATACGTGATTATAGTACTGCACGCACCTACGCGGCGTCGATACCGGTCGATGCTTCAGAGAGAGAGAGAAATAAAACTAAAGGACAGGACCTTCCTCTCAACCCTCCTCCTCAATCCCCTGGCCGCTGCGACGACGTAGTTACGATGGAGGCGAAACGCAAGAGGCGCCCGTGTGCTGTGCGATGTCAGCGCAAGTTAAAGATTCCCAGGTGGTCAAAATTATCCCGGAGCCCTCCACTACGTCGTCTCTTTCTCTACTTTTTCTTGCACTCCCAACTTCTTCCGTTCCGTCGCGGCGCGGTTGAGGCGTCCGCCGATACATTAGACAGTTACTACGCCCTTTCCTTTCCTCAAAATCCACTAATTTCACGGGACACGTACTAAGCAATAAACCACTCCGGGACAAGACGGTGGAATGTCGCCCAAGTGTGCGACGAGAGTGCTCCTGCCCTTACTAAGCTACGCAGAAATTACGGAGTACTATAAGATCACAAGAAGGAAATATCCTCTTCCTCACAAAACCCTAAGTAAATATGAAGAGCACATAATCAGGGGACTACAAACTAACACTCTGCCCAATCCTTACCTAATGAGTAAATAGTACCCAGACACCTACGATTCGTCCTGCCTCTTCTGTGGAGCAGTTGGCACTCTTTCACGCGGTTTGGGAATGTCAAGAAAACCCAGACTTGGACAGCAATCTTGATCCTACTTATGAGTGCTGGGAGGCAACCCTTCATAGCCACAGCCCCCTCGACCAGAAATCGCTGGTTGAGAGGGGCCGGATTACGATGGCAACCAATGGGTTCTCGTACTGAACCCACCCAGTTTTTATGCTCTGAATAAATGTTTTTCCTCCTCCTCCCGCCAGCAGGTCAACAGTATGCCTGGGAGAACATGGGGGACACTCTTGGTAGCGATCACTGCCTTCTCCGAATCACTCTTCTGGCGAAGGCGGCTCACAAAAAGTGAGGCCAGGCCAAATTGACCGATTGGCATAAGTTTCGAACACAGGAGATACCGCCCGTGCTCCTTTACGGCGGATGTGCGGAATGAGCAAAGCAGTTGGACACAATACAGAGACAACACGTCACGACACGTCAGACCAACGAAGAGATCCCTGCAGTGGACAGTCACCTATTGCACTTGTGGGAGGCGCGCCGGAGCCTTACCAAACGGTGGAAGAAGCAAAAGCTCAATCGCAAGCTTAAGGCTCGCACTGTCGCCCTCACGGTGAAGGCTGCGGCGTATGCTGCCCTGCTGGCTGGACTCAAACTGGATAAAGAAGTGTAATTTGGCAGCGCGCCAGGTGAGCTCGAAAGGGACATGGCGCCTTTTTCGCAGTCTCACCGACCGCGCTCAAACGAGAGGGGAGACGCAACGAAAGCTCCGGCGGGCTTTGCACGGGTACCAAGGTACGACGGCTTAACTCGCGGACACCCTGAGCGACCGGTATCTATGCCGCACAGAGGATCCGGTTGGGCCCGAGTACGAGTACGCGGGCAAGCCAAATCCAGACATTAATGCCTCTTTTGAGTTACACGACCTCAAGGTGGCCTTAGCTAATATGCGGCGAGGTGCGGCTCCAGGCCAGGATCGCATAACAGTCAAACTGTAGGCGAATCTCCCCGACTCGGCCTACCTCCACCTGCTAGAGTACATCAAGCAGATTTGGGACGGGCATACACTTCCTCCCGACTGGAAGACCTCCTTAGTCATGTTCGTCCCCGAGCCAGGCAAGACGGTGAATACCGACAGCCTGAGGCCCATCTCACGGACCTCTTGTGTGGGCAAGCTTATGGAGACGATGGTTAGGGATCACCTGTCTCCACACATGGAGTATAAGGACCTCTTTGCAGACAATATGTTTGGGTTCCGACCGCATATGTCTGCACATACACCGCAAAATAATTCGACCCACTGCAATGCGCTACAACGACAAGGCCATCCTTGCCCTCGGTCTTAAGGAGGCCTTTGACAACGCCCGTCATGGCAGCATCCTGGCCAACTTGAGTACCACCCATTGTGGGCACAAAGCATTCGCCTATGTACGAGACTTTCTCTCGAAGCGTCCGGCCCTCCTCAAGATCGAGGACGACGAATACGGACCATACACAATGGGTAAAACTTAAGAGGTGGTATTGTCACCGCTTCTTTTAAAACTTGCCATGATGCGGCTTCCACACCAATTGGCCCGGGTGGAAGGCATCCATTACGCACTCTACGCAGATGATATAACCATATGATCTAAGCAAAGGAACCTTGTGGAAATGGAGGTCCGCCTCCAGAGGGCCGCCACCACAGCGCTCTTCTAACTCAAAAAGCTTATTTTTCAAAACTGTGTAAGGTCTTAGGTGAAACTCCAAGTATAGGAGAAGGCTGCGAGCCTAACCAGAACACAGGGATCTATGGCTGTTTCAAATCAAGAAGGAGCAGCACATCAACCCCAAGAGGGCTAGTTATATTGCAAATTTTAACACGCCCCGCAGCGATGGTCCAGTGGCTTTGCCGTTCGGCTATACCGACTCCGAGGTCGTGGAATCGAATCCCAGCCGCGGCGGCCGCACCTTGATTTGAGATGAAACGTAAACTGCGCCTGTGCGATGCGCGCTGACGTCGCACGTTAAATAATCCCAGGTGGTCTAAATTAATTAGGAGGCCTCCACTACGGTATCCCTCACAGCCCACGTGCAACTTCGGGGCGTTAAATCCCCACATACCAGTACCGTCTTAACACGACTAAAAAACGGCAGCCGAAATCAGCAAGCCCCGCACGGTCGAATTACTCCGCTTCGATCGCCTCGGAGGCACCTGCGATCCAGGACCGACAGGCAGTGTTCCCGTGTATGTATACTGGCCACAGCACCACGCGGTCATCGGCACTCCGCTTAAGCACCAGAGCCTATATTCCCACAGAACCCCATAAAATGTCTCATCAAAAACTGCGGTACCCAACTCTGTCCTTCCCTTGCCCGTGTCTTTTTCAAGGAAACAAGAAGCTTGACAGTAACCTAGCCCCACTCTTCGCACTGAATGCCACTAGTGAAGGTCGGATTCGTCACGGTTTCTTTCCACCAACACAGCAGACACGTAGTAAAACAAAAATTGGAGGGGACAACTAAGCTCCGCCTTAAGGGTATGATGAGACAGCGTAGTTCCAGTATATGAAAAAGGTCATTTTCTAGTTTACAGCCATGGACACCTGGAAGTCCTCATACCCCTCCAGGCGCAGTGGCGGAGCGGTTAAGCGATGCGCCACTGACCTGCGATGGCAGGTGCTCTCTTGTGGGGCTTGTGCGGCCCAGGTTGCTATTTCCGAGCGACCAGTAATTAATTTAACTGCCACCTGCCACGGTGGGCAGTTTGCTCACTATCCGGTAGGCAGGTCACCTGACCTAGGTGGCCCATATCTGCCTCCTAGGTTGCTCTCTGGGGGACCACCTGCCAGAGTCTTGCTCGTGATTTTTCGCTCACAACGCCGACGCCGGATTTTCTGGGCAACGGGGCCTTTAAGGCTATCGCGTTAAAAGCTGCCCCAACTGCACCGCGAAGTGTACAAATACCGCTCCAAGAAAGACGTTCACACCCCTAAGCGGAGGATGGCACACAACGCACCTGGTCGTAGAGGCTGCTCAGCTCACACAGCCTGGACGAGGCGTCGCTGTGATTGTCGAGGTGGTGCTGCGCCTGCTGCACCTGCTGCTGTTGCTGCACCTGCTGCTGTTGTTGCACCTGCTGCTGCGAGGAGGCGGCAGCGTTGGGCCGCATGTCCACGTACTCGGCCGAGGAGCGCGAGTCTCCGGAGGACAGCCGCCGCCTCCTGGGCCCTCCCGAAGTGGCCAGGCACAGCTGCTCGTAGACGCCCGGCGAGCAGGCCACCGAACGCCGGGGAGGCTTCGCCGGAGGCTGCACGGGTCAAGTGCGCGCAATATATGCACCCGTGCACCATTTCGAAGCGAATGGTGGAGTAGCGTAGCCTCTGGGATCCACGCCCAAAAAACTGTGCCCACCCACTGCAGCTTACTCGTGAAGTCGGCCCGTGATGGCGACCTCTGCACTTCATTTGTCGGCCTTTTCCAGCTCTTAAGTGCTGCGTTTTCAGTTTGTGGCTAGAATGCAGAAATCTACTTATTACAGGCCAACTTCAATTTGTCCTGAATGTCCCTTTAAGAAAAAGGTTTATGGTTTATGGGGGATTTAACGTCCCAAAGCGACTCAGGCTATGAGGGACGCCGTAATTAAGGGCTCCGGAAATTTCGACCACCTGGGGTTCCTTTGCGTGCACTGACATCGCACAGCACACGGGCCTCTAGAATTTCGCCTCCATCGAAATTCGACCGCCGCGGCCGGGATCGAACCCGCGTCTTTCGGGCCGGCAGCCGAGCGCCATAACCACTCAGCCACCGCGGCGGCTACTGCCCTTTAAGAAAAAAAGGGTGGAGTCCACAAGGTTTGGTTTGGTTTATGGGGGTTTAACGTCCCAAAGCGGCTCAGGCTACTAGGGACGCCGCAGTGAAGGGCTCCGGAAATTTCGACACCTGGGGTTCTTTAACGTGCATTGGCATCGCACAGTACACGCGCCTCTACCATTTCGCCTCCACCGAAATTCGACAGCCGCGGCCGGGGTCGAGCCCGCGTCTTTCCGGTCAGCAGCCGAACGCCATAACCACTGAGCCACCGCGGCGGCCCCGATACAAAGGGCTTGCTGACTATAGAAAGGGGATGCTGACTATCTGTATTACCCAAAGTGCATATTGACAGTGCCAGATGGTGCCAGCATTTCAGGGACCTTGAGAATGAACGAGCCCTCGCTTCCACAGGCTTTCTAAAAAAAAATGCTTCCTAAGTTTGGTAGGCCGTGTGACGGCATTTGGCGCAGCGAAGCAAGCGAGCCGTTCTCTTCGTCACGCCGTTCACTGAGCCAGAATGTAAGAGAAAGCGCTACGGGGCGCGCGTATCGCATGTCGCGGCACGCAGGCGAGACAACAGGCGCGGAATTCTGTCGTAGCGCGCAGTCATGGCCACGCGAAGACGACGAGGCCCCAGAGACGCGACACGCGACAACGATCCGTCTTGGCGACAACGATCCGTCTTGGCGACAGCCGAGTAGAGGGGGAAGGGGCCCGGTGAGAACAATGACAGCCGACGCGTGCAACCGAACAAAGAAGGCGTCATTCACGAGCTCTGCGGTACAGTTATACAACTAAACGCTGCCAATAAGGGTCAAGGTCAGCAGGTTTACAGGCTGCGTTGTCATACTGATTAGATAAACTTCGTTAAAACATTAAGTTGGGCTAGGTGGTAATGGCTTGCTGGAATTTATTTTCGTAGTAGTTTAAAAAACACAGACACTAAACCTAGACAACTCAAAGGGGCCACCCCTTAGATAGAAAATTCGTTACAACATTATGTTGGGCTAGTTGGTAATGGCTTAATAATAATAATAATAACTGGTTTTTGGGGAAAGGAAATGGCGCAGTATGTCTCACATCACAGCGGACACCTGAACTGCGCCGTAAGGGAAGGGATAAGGGAGGGAGTGAAAGAATAAAGGAAGAAGAGGTGCCGTAGTGGAGGACTCCGGAATAATTTCTTAGCGGTCCAGCGGGCGTCCCGTGCGTGTTATCTAGATGAAGGGTCTGCTTTTTTTTTTTTAACCGCCAAGAAAATGATTGTAGCAAGCCATTACGAACTAGCCCAACTGAATGTTTTAACAAAGTTTCTGTCTAGCGGGTGCCCCTTGTGTGTTGTCTAGATGTAGTGTCTGTGTTTTTTTTTAAACCCTAAGAAAATGAATAAACTTGTTGCACACAGATACTCCAGCTCAGCTCTGTAACAGCTTAGACAGCCGAACGCTGTGATAGGCACCTTGTGTTTTTTGGCGAGCTTAAACAGACATCCAGCAGCCTCAATGAGAGCATGAGTGAAAAACCGCGCTAGTCGGCACGTGTTTACTCGGTCAGAGGCTACCGGGTAAGTGATTAGTGGGATATTACATGACGAACCTACATCTGCCATGAGGAAAGCCGCAGTGGAAAGCTTCCAGTTAGTTTCGATTAACTAGTGTTCTTTAGTCTGCACTTAATTCTTATCACTAGGTGGGCGATTTCGGATTTCCCCTACATCGAAATGTATTGCTAGTAATGTTCGTTTATGAGGGTTTAACGTCTCAGAGCGACTCAGGCTTTCAGGGACGCCGTAGTGAAGGGCTCCGGAAATTTCGACCACCTGGGGATCTTTAACCGGCACTGACACCGCACAGTACATGGGCCTATAGAATTTGAATAATAATAATAATAATAATAATAATAATAATAATAATAATAATAATAATAATAATAATAATAATAATATTAATAATAATAATAATTGGTTTTTGGGGAAAGGAAATGGCGCCGTATCTGTCTCATATATCGTTGGACACCCGAACCGCGCCGTAAGGGAAGGAATAAAGACGGGAGTGAAAGAAGAAATGAAGAAAGAGGTGTTGTAGTGGAGGGCTCCGGAATAATTTTGACCACCTGGGGATCTTTAACGTGCCCTGACCTCGCACAGCACACGGGCGCCTTAGCGTTTTGCCTCCATAAAAACGCAGCCGCCGCGGTCGGGTTCGAACGCGGGAACTCCGGATCAGTAGCCGCCACTGAGTCACCGTGGCCTCATTCGAAATTCGACCGCCGCAGCCGGAATCGAACCCGCGTCTTTCGGGTCAGCAGCCGAGCGCCACAGCAGACTAGTTGCTATTTAATTACTGAACTGAAAGGATTTTAACAAGAACAACAGAAAAGAAGGACGGGCGTAATAAACGATCAGCTCAATGATCAGCGCTAAAGATCTTAGTGACTTGCAGTTGGTAGTCTCGTAAATTTTACCTTGCCCTCAGGCAAGATCTATAGCGCTGACGGCGTTGAACCATATAAGGACTTATAGCTCTTACGATCCTATTTCAAGACACGCATTCGGGCTGAAATCTTGAAAATTATAACAAGTCAGTATGCAAGACCGAAATCATCGAGAAAGAAGAAAGATGACTATGAAAACCGTTCACTGGAGTGGGGTGGGGTGGGGTGAGCAATACGCAACTCCAAAATAAAAAAAAGCCTAAATAGCGGAACGCTATACGACAGTGAAACGTCGGAGCAAGAGTGGCAGGAAGCCATACATCTCCCGGCGACGACTCACCGCGGAAGAGACAGGCCACGGCAGGCAGGGTGAGCGGGAAGTTCCGGGCGGAAGCAGAGAGATCGCGAGAGATGGCGACTCTGGCGCAAGTATCCGGTGTCGAGGAAGAAGCGCTTCGCCGGCCGCCTGTCGCGCTATCTTGGATCCCGCGAGTAGGGAGCAGCAGCTTGATACTGAGCACCCCCCGGGTGGGCCCTAAATCGCCGTGCCGTCCATCTGCTCTAGACACTCGCAAGGGAACGCGACGCGGAAGCATGGTCGCAGGATTTGTCAGGAACGCTTATAGTAGATATAGCACAAACAGGCACGCTAAAGCAGCGTAAGTGAGACGAATGTACCGGTGGCGACACCTATCAGCAAAGCCATCATTAAGAAAAAACACCACGGAAAGCGGCTTCTGGAGGCGAAACGCCCCGCCGCGGTGGCTCAGTGGTTAGGGCGCTCGACTACTGATCCGGAGTTCCCGGGTTCGAACCCGACCGCGGCGGCTGCGTTTTTATGGAGGAAAAACGCTAAGGCGCTCGTGTGCTGTGCGATGTCAGTGCAGGTTAAAGATCCCCAGGTGGTCGAAATTATTCCGAAGCCCTCCACTACGGCACCTCTTTCTTCCTTTCTTCTTTCACTCCCTCCTTTATCCCTTCCCTTACGGCGCGGTTCAGGTGTCCGCCGATATACGAGACAGATACTGCGCCATTTCCTTTCCCCAAAAACCCATTATTCTTAACGCACCCACCGGTTACGCCGACGGCGACGAGAAAGCGAGGGACGGCACCTAACAGCTGTCACTGTAAATGGCGAAAGGCAAGTATAACAGAATATTACTCTAATCAGGACTCGATTTTTGCGGGTTAAACTCGCAAACGCAACACGGCGAAGGCGCTATAAATGTGCCTGGCGTGTTTGCACGGAACTTTTCCCCGCAACTGTTTTTATCCGAAGTATCCAATCCTACGATCGCGGTCTTGCCTAACGAACGATCAATCAACTCTTAAAGAATTTTAAGCGTCCTCCAATCTTTTTTTTTGTGTGTGTCGAACCGCATGCGCGCGCACGAGTTCGTTCAATCAAGACCGGCACGACGAATGGTCTTCCTTTAGTTGTCTTTCTTGGCCGCCAGTCGCTGCCAGCATGCAAGCGGTTCTAATGCGTCTCTGACGCACAAGCCGCGCGTCCACTCCTGCATTTGTTTGCTCCGTGGTGCAGTGGAACATGAAGTATCGCTCTGAATACGGTAGTAAAAATGAAAGTTCTTAGTCGGCGAAACGAGACGCCATTTCACGCCAATTCACGCCATTTCCCGAGCACATTCGTGACTTCAAACAGGAAAATTACTTAAACTGAAGGAAAAAAAGGTATCGAATACATGCCGCAAAGCTCGAAATTCTAAAACTCTCGCTTAGGTTTGCACAACGCTCTGCGCGTCTTTACTCATTGCATGGGCCTAGAATTCGCAGGAATACAAGGGAGGATGACCGAATAAAATCAATTTAAGCAAAGAAAAAATGAAAAAGAAAAACGCCGATAAAAACCCAATTCAGACGGAGGTGAAATGCAAAAATAGAAAGACGTCTGTGTTCTGTGCGATGTCGGTGCATGTGAAACGATCCCAGGTAGTAAAACTTAATCCGAGACCCTCCTCTACGACGTCCCTCACGGCCCATGGTACCTCTTAGGAACGTTAAATCCCCACTACACACCCTCACTAGCACCATGATTGCGCCCCGCCGCGGTGGCTCAGTGGTTAGGGCGCTCGACTACTGATCCGGAGTTCCCGGGTCCGAACCCGACCGCGGCGGCTGCGTTTTTATGGAGGAAAAACGCCAAGGCGCCCGTGTGCTGTGCGATGTCAGTGCACGTTAAAGATCCCCAGGTGGTCGAAATTATTCCGGAGCCCTCCACTACGGCACCTCTTTCTTCTTTGACTCCCTCCTTTATCCCTTCCCTTATGGCGCGGTTCAGGTGTCCAACGATATATGAGACAGATACTGCGCCATTTCCTTTCCCCCCAACACCAATTATTATTATTATCACCATGATTGCTCGCGATCAGTCACGCTTAGGGCCGCTACACTGCAATCACGAGTACGCGTATATAGGAGTAAAAAATGAGTAATCTGTCCTCTAGAGCTAAAAAGGGATAGAAGGGGGATAAAAAGGAGTGCGTTAGCGGACATCTCACTCCCTTATCAGTCCTTTCTGTTTAGAGTGTAGGTGTCGCCAGTGTGTGAACTGCTATAACCCAATGGGCACAGGAACTTCCTTGGACGTCCTGAACGTCCGCAGGACATTCACGCGAGTTTTAGTGTACATTGGGTAGCCGACGGCCCTATTTCTGGCAGCGCCAAATAGTAGAGCGCCCGCACTATGCGCCAACATATCAGGATACAGTCACGCACAACCTTTAACCACGGCCACGGAGAAAGACTATAAGGAGTGGAAACTCCGCTGCCTGCGGCGACCAGAAAAGGTCACAAGCCCGCGGCGCCACTATCCTGCTGGCGGCGCCTGACGGCCTGGAAAGAAACTACTGAAATACAACGTCACGGCGTGCCCGCTGAAGCAAACACCCGTCTCGTCTGCTTGTCGTCTGCTATGAGAGCGCGCCGCCGGAGAGCGCGCCGAAGCCGCCTTTCCGGGCGCTGCATTTTTTATTCTTTTTTCCTGCTGCTTCTACAAGGCGCCGCATGGCGCCGCCACTGCATGCATCCCCGTCGGCGCATACAATTGTGACTATCTGGTCGCCTGCGCTCGCTCGCGCAGACGGGAGTTCCACCTCCTATATAATTTTGCTGATTTTTTTTTTCCCTGCTGCTTCTACGAGGCGCCGCATGGCGCCGCCACTGCATGCATCCCCATCGGCGCATACAATTGTGACTATCTGGTCGCCTGCGCTCGCTCGCGCAGACGGGAGTTCCACCTCCTATATAATTTTGCTGAATTTTTTTTTCCCTGCTGCTTCTACGAGGCGCCGCATGGCGCCGCCACTGCATGCATCCCCGTCGGAAAATACAATTGTGACTATCTGGTCGCCTGCGCTCGCTCGCGCAGACGGGAGTTGCACCTCCTATATAATCTTGCTCCGTGACCGCGGCACTGCGTCGAAACAAACGTTTCCTCTTGTTTTCAGCGTATGCGAAACACGAGGCAACGGATGGTCCAACGTACCAGCGGCTTGGTGCCCTGCTGTTGGTGCAGCGCCGCCATGGGCAGGTAGGCCGAAGAGGAGGTGTTTGTCCATCCGGGGCCGCACGAACTGTCCTCGTCGAAGGAGCGCGCCGATGTGAAGAAGGCCGGCGGAGGAACCTGCGCCAGCTCGGCGGGACTCAAGCTGAGCACCAGGCCACCGCCTCCGCCGTTGCCCGACCGGTGGTCCTCCAGGGGTCGCAGAGAGGACGCCCTGGCCACGTCGCTAAGGGCACGGGACAGAGGGAGAAAAGGCACGTGCGGATCTCAAGACCTGGTCCCGAGACACGTACAGCCTCTGTCAAAAGTACAGATACCAAGAGGTCCACTTCTCGGCCACGTTGCGTGGCTCGTTATGCATCGGCAGCGCTGCGAATCATTTGAAGGTGAGAGGAACTGGCGTCCTCACCTCTGCGGAATTTGGAGCAGCCACGGACGCTGTTCAAGAGCCCCACAAAAAACAGCTTAGCCCGCAGTGGGCTCAGTTTTGACAAGGGCTTTACACTACTACTGACGAGCCTCAAAACGGTTATCAAGACATTTAAACCTCGTATCCAACAGTTCTCGGCAGGAGCATTTTTGAACGGGCAAAAGTATATAGTGGTGGTGGTGGTGGTAAAACCTTATTGGATGCACTGGGGCGGGTTTTAGAGCAGAGTGGAGGGTTTCACCGCTCCCTTGCCTGGGTGGTAGTCATCATTCCGGGACACCATTGGCGGTAGCTGCTGCCCGCGCTCTTTGGGCCAGAGATCTCTAGGACTCCAGGTCCGAGCAGCCGGACAAGGTCGCCTCCCAATCCTCTCTCATTGGCTGATTTACTCGCTTTATTTGCGGATATTTCTGGCAGGCCCAAACCATATGATATGCGTCTTCCCACATCTCACAAAATTTACAGCACCCCGAAATAGTTGGGTCTATGTATTTTAGAATCGCAGGGCTTAGAAACGACCCCGTTTGCAGCCTTCTGAGGCGTCGTTCCTGAGTTCTGTCCAGGCCCTTGGCGGGCTCCGGGAACGTCTGCCTACTGAGGCGCAGATATGTTGTAATGTCCGCATATGTGGTAAGCGGATTCGGTACAGGAGTCCCGACAGACTGGGAATTCAGTGGAACTACGGGGGAGAAACGCTCGGGCGGCTGTGTGAGCAGCCTCGTTCCCTTCTAATCTCTGGTGTCCGGGCCCCCATACCAATTGTTTCGTTCCCTGCATTGAGCTGTGTTGCGCGTTTGCTAAAATTCTGCTGGCAAGCAGCGCTATTCTTTCTCTTATATAACTTCGACAGGCGTGTTGAGAATCAGAAATTATGTGCGTGGCGTCGGAGTGAGTGCCTGCCAGCGCTACCGCCACTTCCTCGGCTAACGCAACTTTACTAGTTTTCACCGAGAGTCCATCCACCTGCTTTCCCTCGTGTACGACCGCGACGGTGCAGATTCCTTCTTGTGTAGGGCCCGCCGCGTCTACATGATACGTGCCATTTTTGCTGCCGTAATACTTCTCTATCGCTCTAGCTATGGCTTCTCTCCTACCTTGATTGTGCTCGGGATGCATGTTTTTTGGTATTGGTTTAATTAGCAGTTTATCTCTCCAGTCCTTGGGAATGTCCCCCGTCTTCTGTTGTTGGTGACAGCGCCATGTGCAGATCCTCGAGGACTCGTCTACCAACTTTTGTCGTTGATAACCGCATTATTCGGCTTGTTTGGTGAGCTTCGAGTAGTTCTTCCAGCGTGTTATGCATTCCTAGGCCGAGAAGGCGATCAGTGGACGTCTTGGAGGGGAGTCTAAGCGCGTTCTTTATGGCCGCTTTGACTATTACGTCTAATTTCTTCTTGTCGCTCTGCAGCTGTTTGAGGTAGGGCACAGCATATGTTATTCAGCTAATGACGAAAGTCTGCATCAGACGTAAAGTCTCCTTTTCCATGAGTCCACCGTGCTTGCCAGACACCATGCCAATCATCCTACTGATATGCTCGCACGTGGACTTTGGTTTGTTAATCGCTATGGAATTATTACCTTTGTTGTTGATTTGTAGCCCTAACACGCGGATGTTTTCTACCTCCGAGACCTAGGTTCCATCTATGTATATGAGATAAAGTTTTCCCTATATTACAAGGGTTTACTGTATCAATATATCCGCAGACCTACCGTAGGCAGGCTTGAATTTTTTTTCCTATTAACGTTTTCTCTATCGTCAAAAGCGTTCCCAATTTTTTTTATGGAAGTCTTAACTGCTAGATGCGAGCGATGGAAACACGACAAAAGAAAGATTTTGCTACATATCGGAAGAATGGACCGTTACCTTCAATATTTCTATACCAGTACCTTACAGTTTTCAAATATTTAAAATTTTTGTCCCAAGCTGCACCGTTCCGCAGAACATGCGCGACCAGTCTCCTACTGCCCTCAACGGTGCTCATAGGCCGGACTCTTAACACAGTCCAGAAACCTCAAGTACACGACCTCGCCACACGCAGCCAGACGTCAGCTTCGGTATACCCACGCTTCTGATTGCCCTTTCAGTATGCGCCAACGAGCATCTAGCAACCTCAGCAGCGAGTATTCGAAGTGCTCTTCCTTGTTCACTCGCATCCTACCGCTGGAACTACCGCTCTCTTCTAGCAACCGGTTCGAACTGTTCAGATGGTATTTGTGAAATATGGCTCCCTAATTAGTGGCCTGTTCAGTGCAATGTGACGTGACTGACGACCGTGCAAACATTGAACACTCTGCCTACTCCTCGTTATCCCCGCTCCCCATTCCATGGTCATGCGCGTTCCTTACCTAATACAGTCCAACCTCGTCATAACGAAACGGTCTATAACGAAATAATGGATATAACGAAAGAATGACGATTCTCTTTAGAAGCTCGGTCAACACGGGCTACAACGAAGCTACGGCTATCACGAAGTGATCGCCGGGCACCTTCAACTTCGTTATAACGAGGTTCACCTGTAAAGTACTTTAGCTCTACTCAATTCCTTAGCCTTGTGACCCATCTTGATGTACGATGCTCTGAATGCTCTCCTGAGGTTGCAATCGACCTCGCAAACAGGTGCTTCCAAAGAAATTGGTACACACTAGAGAGAGAGAGAGAGAGGAGAGAGAGAGAGACCCTTTAATGAAAAAAAAGAGAATTCAGCCCGCGTTTAAAAAACCGCTGGCATGCTAGTCTGAATAATAATAATTGGTTTTTTGGGGAAAGGAAATGGCGCAGTATCTGCCTCATATATCGTTGGACACCTGAACCGCGCCGTAAGGGAAAGGATAAGGGAGGGAGTGAAAGAAGAAAGGAAGAGAGAGGTGCCGTAGTGGAGGGCTCCGGAATAATTTCGACCACCTGGGGATCTTTAACGTGCACTGACATCGCACAGCACACGGGCGCCTTAGCGTTTTCCCCCCATAAAAACGCAGCCGCCGCGGTCGGGTTCGAACCCGGGAACTCCGGATCAGTAGTCGAGCGCCCTAACCACTGAGCCACCGCGGCGGGTAACAGTGGAATTGAAAAACAAAAGTCTGCGTCAGGGAGGGAATTTCGGAGATAAAGACGGAAGGAGAGCACTAAAACTTCTTCAGGTAACTGCAATTTATTATTCGCGCAAATTTTTCAAGAACAATTGTCACAGACGGCTTCGGAAAATACACACCGCCAAATTTATTTCATCCTGCAGCCTTCTCGATCAAGGCCAAGGGTATACGCGTCCGAACGCTGAACATGCCAGCCCGCAAGTGAGCGATATTAACGCGACAGCGTTAAGGCGCTCGTGTCTAAGAAAAGCCGGTGTCGTCGGCGTCGGCGTCTTTGGCAGTGAGCGGAGAGAGAGAGAGAAAGAAACTTTATTGGCGCCCAAAATTGGTCGATTCAGCGGGAGCCGGGTATTTTCATGTTGAAGTTCCTAGTCTTCCAGCGGTGGTGCCCTTATTCCAGGGCCCCACTGAGTCTTGCTACCTCATACGGATGCTGGACCAGTCCTTTTTGGACCGCCAGCACGCTGCTGGTGAGCAGGCTCTCCCACTGTTCTGCATTGGGCTCTTTTAGTTTATGGAATGAATAATTGTTTTTACACTCCCATGTAATATGGTAATAAAGTGGGGGTGGCTCCACACCACTTGCATGTGTCCGCGTACTGGTTCGGAAACATTTTGTGAAGTATGTGTAAGTTATGAAAGCTTCCTGTTTGCAGTCTGCGCCAACCGACTGCCTCATATTGCGTTAATAGCTGGTGTGGTGGAGGATACGCTATCCTCTGTTCTCTGTAGTGATTTAGCGGAAAATGGCGCATCTCGGTGGACACCTGAACCGCGCCGTAAGGGAAGGGATTTTAACGCGACAGCGTTAAGGATTGATTGATATATGGATTAACTGATGGATTGATTGATTGATTAATTGACTAATGAATTGACTGATTGATGGATTGATCGATCGAGTAATTGACTGATCGATCGATAGATTTATCAATCGATTGATTGATTGATCGATCAATTTTTCCTCCCCTTACGGCGCGATCCGGGTGTCCAGCAAGAAATGTGAGGCAGGCGTGATTTCCTTTCCTTAAAAGCAATTGTTCATTTCATTTTCCTTCCCTTACGGCCCGGTTCGGGTGTCCGCCGAGATATGTGAAACAGGCGTCCTTTCCTTAAATTGTCCAACGGGCCACGCGTCGCGCCGAACGGGCGATGGCGTTCCGTGTACCCCTCGGCAACGCTGCGACACGCTGTTGCTTAAGCGTCCTCCAATTTTTTCATCGCTGGTAACTTCGCGCTTTGCACGCATGGGCGTTACTCGTAAGCTTTGCTTACACTTATATAGTGTCAACTACTCAACCCGCTTCCCAGACGGGAATACAAGGCGAATTTCAAAAATTCTGTTCACGCGTGCCAATACTGCAGCAGCTGTTTTATTTTTTTATCGCACCGGCTTCCGTGAGAGAACAATATCCGCTCTCAGCAGATGAAGAGGATTCCGCATAAAGACGCGTTCCGGCCAGACAACCCGCGCTTCCGTTTTCTCCCCATCTTTCCCCTCCGCGTTTTCCACGCACCACGCTCATAAGATCTCCGCAGTGCAACTCTCAGGCCTCGCTCAAAACAATCTGCCTAATGGACAGCGCTTACACAACAGGCCGTCGCACTATCAACGACGAAGCCCAGCGCAGCCCTTTAGGCGAGTTCTCACACCCTGGGTATACGGTCGCTGTACCGCAGTTACGCGCGCTCTAAAACAGAGCGCGACCGGAAACGAGGAGGAGGAGGAAAGGAAGGGGGGAAAGCAAATTACGGGAAAACAACGCTCATAGACGGCCCCCAAATTACAGTATGAGGACGAACACGCGCGAACACACATTAGCAGCTGTGCAACATCTCGTTCGCGAGGCGGGCAAGACACGCGCGCGCGCGATGCAACTGCAATAACAGCGGCCATATTCTTCCCAGCCACACTTAGGTGCACTGACGCGGTAGCTGAAGCGCGGACAGCAATATTCCGACATTCAGGAGCTCAGAAAGAGCAAACGCGCTCATCCGGCGCACGCTGCAGCGTCGGTTTCACGCGTGGCTGCTGCCTGCGCTTTTCTTCCTTCAGCCGTTGCGTTGTCGTTTTTATTTCCTTCTGGAGCTGTCAGCACTTTCCTTTTGCGTAGAAGAAGGCTATAGCTGAAATGCATTCTTCACATTCTGCGCGTACAAAAATTTTACATTATTCCAACTGAGCCGCCCAGCCGCGGTGGCTCAGTGGTTAGGGCGCTCGACTAGTGATCCGGAGTTCCCGGGTTCGAACCCGACCGCGGCCGCTGCGTTTTTATGGGGGAAAAACGCTAAGGCGCCCGTGTGCTGTGCGATGTAAGCGCACGTTAAAGATCCCCAGGTGGTCGAAATTATTCCGCAACTCTCCACTACGGCACTTTTTTCTTCCTTTCTTCTTTCACTCCCTCCTTTAACCCTCCCCTTACGGCGCGGTTCAGGTGTCCAGTCATTTTTCTGGCTTCTCTTATGCCGTTCATTTTCACTGAAGCTTCGCGGTGGAATTGAAAAAAAAAACGATATATGAGACAGATACTGCGCCATTTCCTTTCCCCCAAAAACCAATTATTCCAACTGAGCCGTAGTGCCCGGGTTCGAACCCGTAAATGGCGGCCGCGTTTGGATAGAGGCAAAATGCAAAGGCGCCCCTGTGCTGTGCGATGTCAGTGCACGTTGAAGATCACCCGGTGGTCGAAATTATTCCGGAGCCCTCCACTACGGTACCTCTAATTCTTCCTTTCTTCTCTCAGTACCTCCCTCCCCGTACGGCGCTGTTCAGGTGTCCGGCGAGATGCGAGACAGATACTGCGCCATTTCCTTTCCTCAAAAACTAATTTTAATTCCCATTTTTCAACTCGGCGTCTTATCACGTGCTCTGCAGGACAATGGTTCTTTCCACTGACCTTCAATGAGTGCTGCCAAACCTCCCCGCCGGATTCTCCGCTGACCCCTACAACACTTACCTCGTATTGTAATTCGTTTTAATGCCCTAATGGACTGTTGGTTGCCTGTTAATTGTCAGTTTACATGTTTAGCCCTGGTCAACTTCCTTCTCGTGATTTCGGCTATATTAAGCCGCGTGCATTCTCTAATCATCATTATAATTTCAGCTCTTTTCGTTAATGAGCCGCCGCGGTGGCTCAGTGGTTAGGGCGCTCGACTACTGATCCGGAGTTCCCGGGTTCGAACCCGACCGCGGCGGCTACGTTTTTATGGAGGCAAAACGCTAAGGCGCCCGTGTTCTGTGCGATGTCAGTGCACGTTAAAGATCCCCAGGTGGTCGAAATTATTCCGGAGCCCTCCACTACGGCACCTCTCTTCCTTTCTTCTTCCACTCTCTCCTTTATCCCTTACCTTACGGCGCGGTTCAGGTGTCCAACGATATATGAGACAGATACTGCGCCACTTCCTTTCACCAAAAACCAATTATTATTATTATTATTATTATTATTATTATTATTATTATTATTATTATTATTATTATTATTATTATTATTATTATTATCCATCAAATGATAAGCTCCCGTCAAAATCGCCCGCAACAGGCTGCATCGCCAGACCGCTCAACTGCCTCGTCGTGCGCTGCAGACCATGCGAAGACGTCCCCACGAACGCCGCGCCGAAGCTTCCGCGTTGGAAGGCGCCCGCGCACGCGGTCAGCCATCCGTGGAGAGTCAGCCTCTTTCCTCACCCGAGCGAGGGCCTCTTGGTGTGCCTGGAGGCTGCGGCGGCGGCGTGCATGTCCAGCAGCATGTCCTGGGACCCGCCCAGGCCCGCCGAGTTGCGCCGCGGTAGGCCCCCGCCTCCTCCTCCGAGCGACGAGGCCGGCAGTGGCGGCCGCGGCGCGGGACTCGCGAACGCCGGCGGTGGGCTGATGGAACGCGGGCTGGCGTCCGCCGACCCGCCGCTGTCCGCTTCGGCGCGCTCTGCAAACACAGCAGATGTTCCGTCGTGACACAGCGACCAATCAAAATGAATTCACACAGCGGACCATTGGCCCATGGACCAGGAGTTCCGCTTCCGCTCCGTGAGGTCCGCGCTACGCCCGCGTGTGGAGAGAGGCGGCGCGCATAATAATAATAATAATAATAATAACAATAATATTTGGTTTTTGGCGAAAGGAAATGGCGCAGTATCTGTCTCATATATCGTTGGACACCTGAACCGCGCCGTAAGGGAAGGAATAAGGGAGGGAGTTAAAGAAGAAACGAAGAAAGAGGTGCCCGCAGTGGAGGAATCCGAAATAATTTCGACCACCTAGGGATCTTTAATGTGCACTGACATCGCACAGCACACGGCCGCCTTAGAAGCGCTAAGGCGCCATCTTTAACGTGCACTGACTACGCACAGCACACGGGCGCCTTAGAAACGGTAAGGCACCCGCGTGCTGTGCGATGTCAGTGCACGTTAAAGATCCCCATGTGGTCGAAATTATTCCGGAGTCCTCCACTACGGCACCTTACTTCCTTTCTTCTTTCACTCCCTGCTTTATCCCTTCCCTTACGGCGCGGTTCAGGAGTCCGCCGATATATGAGACAGATACTGCGCCATTTCCTTTCCCCCAAAACCAATTATTATTATTATTATTATTATTATTATTATTATTATTATTATTATTATTATTATTATTATTATTACTGACACCGCACAGCACACGGGCGCCTTAGCGTTTTGCCTCCATCGAGACGCAGCCGCCGCGGTCGGGTTCGAACCCGGGAACTCCGGATCAGTAGCCGAGCGCCCTCACCACTGAGCCACCTCGGCGGGTAACGGGGTAAAACCCACGTGACGGCCGCGGCGGTCGAATTTCAATGGAGGCCGCGGTGACTCAGTGGCGGCTACTGATCCGGAGTTCCCGGGTTCGAACCCGACCGCGGCGGCTGCGTTTTTAATAATAATTGTTTTGGGGGAAAGGAAACGGCACAGTATAGTGACACGGATAGCGTCGACAAAACAAGTCCGCAGCAATTGTGAACAACTCGGAAGAAATAGCGCCAAACGAATGGTTGTGATCGATAGGGGAGACGACGTGAGGTTGATGTCGCAAAAAGAATTTTCAAAATCGGATGAGTATTTAATGAATTAGAGCCATAAATGTCTAAAAACTGGACGGGGCCAGAGCAAAAGTGGCACGAAATTTGAAAACACCGGAAGTAGGCGGAGCTAGAGCGTAGCGCCAAATTTGAAAAACCGTAGCCAAAGCGTAACGCCAAGTTTGAAAACTTGAAATGGGCAATCACGTGACCAGTGATAAGTGATAGATACGTGTGCCGAGGAGGCGTCAATGCTTTCGCATTACTCCAAAGCGGGTCACCGCAGTGATCTTTAACACTTTTTCGCAATCCTTCGACTTCGCCTCTGCATGTACATCACGTGACGCTTAGTCCGCTGTAGTCTGCGGGTCAATGGTCCGTCGTGTGAATCCACCTTCAACGAGACGTTCGACAGGATCGACACTGCGCACAGCCGAAGCTGGCACGTGTGATCAAACCTTTTCAAACACACCGCGGAAACACGACGCAGTACACGAAGAAAAGGACACACTGCCAAATGGCGCGTTCACACTTGGACATTCGGCGGCGAGAGCGAGCGGAATCCGCTGCCGCGGCGGAGATTCCGACGGTATACCCGGCGGAAAGGCCGATCGGTCCAGGACCGAATTCTGCCGCCGGAAAAAAATCCGCCGAATCTCGAGTAACCGCGACGACAAACATGGCGGCGCCTTTCGATGCAGGACGCCTCGCTTCGGACTGAATTCGACGCTGTTACTGCCTTTTTTAGCGCGTTTACTGGTCACAAAAGAGCTAATGCTCTTTCGATTTGTCTTATCTCGCCCATAAGAAAACGTTTGAGCGATAAATTTGCTTTATTTTTATTTCGGGTGACGATTCTTCGCTTTTAGGCTTAAGAAGGGCGTCGGTTTGTTGACAACAATGGTTCCTCTCCTAACCACCAGATGGCGCCACTATGCGTTTAAAATGTGAGAATGTTATAAATGGCGTAACATCCGACAAAATAGCTGCATTTAGCGTACGCAAGCGTGCATACGGTTTTAGTATGTAGACAGCATCGATTAACCTCTTGCCACATCTGTGTACGCCGTGAGCAGACGACACACAGACGATGAGCGGCGACGCGGTGGCCGGGAAGTGTGAACGAGACAGCAATTCGGCGGCCGCGGATTCCGCTCCCTCTCGCCGCCGAATGTCCAAGTGTGAACGCGCCATAACGCTGCCTGTCTTTCGTGTGGGAGTGTCACGTAGCACTGCATACAACCACAACCTGCCGGCCTTCTCAGCTGACGAGAAGGAGTGAAAACGAAGGTGCACGCAGTAGACAAAGTTCAGCCAAATTAATGGAAAAAGGGAGCCAGGGACCACATTCGCGGCGCCTATAGAGAGTGAGGCATAGGGAGAGCATACGGAGTGAGAAAAAGAGCCACCTAAAACATGCGATCAAAGGTAATTCAACTGCAGTGCGCCGACCGGTTTGTGACAGCGAGGCTGCATTTCGACGACACAAAGTTCCGACACATCTGATGCCACAGCTCTTCACCGAACTCATCCTTGAATTGTTCGACAAGCAGCGGTTAGAGAATGACCTCGCGGATTCCAGGTGGAGGCTAAAGCAGAATAATGTAACAGGTGTTGCATGAAAGTGTCCACGTTCGTGCTACGCGAACAACGGTAGCGTATTCTCTACTTAAGAGGAGTGCGAAGCCCCTAGGAAATACGATGCTGTCTCGAAGTTGTTGGAGTGTGATAGTGCAACTGACGCGGAGTTTCCTCCCGTGTTCATAAAGGTCGCACAAAGGTTGCTGGCCACGCTGTCGAGGTGGGTGAGCGGTGTGGGAGATGCTAACGAACCTCAGTAGTTAATTTAATCTTTATTTCCTAGTCCCCAAGCGCGCATTCAATAATGAATGACGCGAGTGCCAGGGATCTTTCCGCTATTGCAGCTCGTGCGATCAACTGCTACACTCTAAACAAAAACACACCTATATGGGAGTAAAAAGGGAGTAAACTGTCATATATAGAACACACCCTTTTATAAAAGGGTGTGCGCTAGAGGAAGTTTTACTCCCTTTTTAGTCCTTTTGTTCAGAGTGTACCGCACGCGCCGCTTTGCCGGAATACACATACACACCTTTCCTGCTTCAGTACGAAAACAAAGAAAAGATAAGACTAAATAAAACAGGAGCCCAAACGCGACGGCGTCAGGAAACATCCATAAAGCTTATCTCGAAGAGCGGCGCATCCGGTTCACGTTAGCGCACACAAAGGTCGACAACAGCGACCGTAGCTGGCGCTCCCGGCCCGCAGATAGCGATGCGCTTACGTGCTTCCACAGACGGCACCGGACTTCGGAGGAGAGGCAGCCCTGCCCGAATTTGCATCTCTAATTGCCCGCCCGCAAATTCATGAGATGCGACAGGCACCGCCAGAACAGGGGGGGGGGGGGGGACACTGCAGGCTCACAGAGTATGCAAGCACACTTGTTGCACTCACCCCGTATCATGTCCCGCGCCTGCTTTGCGATGCCCGTGTTGAGCTCCTCGAGCACGTCCGTCGCCCGCCGGGACTGGGCGTCGCGGATGTCCACGTCCACGCCTGCGGACAGAATTGCCACGGGTGCGCGCTTTTTAGGACATTAGAGGAGGCTGAGGCAGTGAGATGGGGACACCCAAATGTCCAAACCAAATGTGTACAGAAAAGGTGCAATGAAAAGGTCCGAACTGCTATGCACAAAGCAGGGCACATGTTCCCTTTCCATACGAGAAGACAATATCCAGGGTGACATATAATTACAGGCATCAGGTATACGCTCTGAGCGCCATTACCACCTTCTTAGATGACACGCTTACTCTGTCCAAATATTAACGAATAATATTTTTCTTATAAAGTTATCGAACATGATTTATGCGTTATGGGGGTTTAACCTCCCAAAGCGACTCAGGCTATGAGGGACGACGCAGTGGAGGGCTCCGGAAATTTCGACCACCTGGGGTTCTTTAACGTGCACTGACATCGCACATCACACGGGCCTCTATATTTTCGCCTCCATCGAAATTCGACCGCCGCGGCCGGGATCGAGCCCGCGTCTTTCGGGTCAGCAGCCGAGCGCCGTAACCACTGAGCCACCGCGGCGGGTAAAGTTTTCGAGCAGTTTTCCCGTACTGTTCTCGCCAACTAAGTGGCCATTTCGTTATGCATATCCAGGTTGTGCATGCCCTGAACTTCTGCGTGTCCGCGAGTGCTTTAGATAAAATGGCGGCTTGTTTTTCCTTGGGCATGTTAATGTTAATTTAGGCCATCCATGGTGGTTTCATTTCTCGGGTCATTTTCGACCCTCGTTTAACAATCTAACATTGCAGAGACGTCGTCAACAATGACTGCCAACATCCCCAGTCTACTTAAATAAAGTTCACTCATTACATCCTCTCCTCACTCAATACATGGTGGGACGAAATCCCTTTACACAGAACTGAACCGTAGAATTTTCCTACAGT
Source organism: Amblyomma americanum (assembly GCA_030143305.2). Taxonomy (NCBI): domain Eukaryota; kingdom Metazoa; phylum Arthropoda; class Arachnida; order Ixodida; family Ixodidae; genus Amblyomma; species Amblyomma americanum. Next base: position 94,008 of record JARKHS020009619.1, read on the forward strand.
TGTCGGAGCGTGCAATGTAATGTACAAATTGATCACAAAGCGCGGCAACCACGCTGTAAGTGGACACGTGGCTTGCAAGCTTCTTAGAGGCGTGCGCTCTCCATATTAACCCCCTGAATTGCGAACTGAAAAACACGCTTGCACAAAATTGCTCAGTCGGCACCGAGAGCTCGCGGAGTACAGGTGTGTGTGCGGAAAGAAAAAAATAATTCGGCACAGTCACGCAAGCAAGCCGCCTGAAATACCTGCAAATATGAGGAGACACATGGATTCTCCATCAACTGGTATCCATACCAGGCGTTCGGGTAGCGAGGCAGCGCTACCACACATTTGCTCTCGCGAGCCCACGTATCGTGTAAGCTTCCGCTGGCTGTATGTGCGTTCGGCCGGACTATTTGTGAGGTGTTGTTTTGATTCGTGCAGTTTCCAGAGTCAACCGAGCATGCTCAATCGGTGCAGTGAATGCGTATCTAACTTTCACGGGCGTGTGCGCATTACCCAGCTGCTCTTTAGATATTGTGCTTTTTTTTTCTTCCTGATGCTGATCACTCCTTAATGGGCTGCAGGCGTGATCAAAGCTAGACGCCCCTCCAACGACCATGCTGGACTATGGCGTAACAGTAACACCAATCACTATTCTCTACCCTGCAAGCCTGCCAATATAAACGAAAGAGACACCGCCAATTTCTATCTCCGCTGACCCATTTACATTCACGACGTTAATGCTTATTTGAGACAGCACTCGGTCGCACCCAGCAATTATCTCCACAGACTAGAGAGAAAAAAAAAAAGCCAGAATTCGCAGCAGGAACTTGTGCCATCTGTCGGCCGTCACGCACATCTGCGTCATCCCGTTGAGACCGCATCCATCACCTATGCACTGACAGCGGACACGTCAAACGTCGAGGTTCAGAGACGGCCTCGGCCAAATGGCGTCGTTGCCATCCAAAAGTGTCGTCGTCGTAAGAATAGGGGCTACTCTTCGGATCGCCCAGAGAGGGGCCAAATTTTGACAGGTACTTTAGGTAGCTGAGAAAGGTATAATTACCAGACAATCACGATGCGCAAGCAGGAGCCACGGTCGATTCGGAAAATTTATACTACTGTCTCGGACGCATCGCCATGCCCAAGTTGAAGACACGTGCGACAACGACCCAAGGGAAAGGGAGTGCATTTATCAGACTTATACTTGCATCGGTCGCAGTTCACGGCTCTGAAAGTGCGAGGAGCTCAAGGCCTCCTCACTGTTTAAAAATTGGAGCGAACACTAAAGTTCCGTTTAAAGCGTATGACGCGATAGCGTAGTGGCTTAATGCCCATACATGCAGGACATTTTACACTTTACGTCCACAGATCCCTGGGAGTGCTCATACCCTTCTGTCGCTGTTGTGCAGTGGTTAAGCGATGCACCACTGCCCTGCGATGGCAGGTGTTCCCAACGGTGGGCCTTGTGCGGCCCAGGTTGCTCCTCCCGAGCGACCAATCACTAATTTAACTGCCACGGTGGGCAGTTTGAGCAGTATCCGGTGGGCAGGTTTCAAAGCGTTCAATCTGAGCGATGGCCCAAATGCCCAATCCTGAGCAACCCGGGCCTCTTTCAGAGAAGTAACCTATGTTGCGAAAGGACTGCGCTTCAGTTTCGGAATCGGTTTCGTTGTCAGCCGCATGAGGGAGTGTATTGCTAAACTTCGCACCAAACCTGTCAACGTGGAGCTACCGCGCAAGCATGGCGCCCAAAGTGGCGTCCTCTTCTCGCACTGACCCTGCTCAGCAGCTGTGGTGTAACAGCGATGTGCGAAAGGACGACGTCCATTCGTCTTATTTTACTTGCCCGTCTGTAACCTTCGTTTCGGCCGTTTCCGAGGAGGTTCACTGCGTTCAGGGCCTCTCTGGATGTACCGGGGAACTCCCTGACACCGGCAGTGTAACGAATAGAGTTATCTGTAAGATGGCCTGGAATCCACCTAGGCATTGCACTGCAGAGTAGCCGAAAGCGCTGCGCGGAGCAATTGATTTTCTTTTCTCTTTTTTTTTTGCTGAGCGGAAAATTTAGCATAAACAGTCCTGTAACTCTGAATACTAATTCTTGGCACAGTAATGCCCGTATAGTCTATATTCTTTGCTCCCATATTTGGCGGCTGGATATGTTTAATATTTTTCCGACGTTCTGTGCGAGTCTCTCAAATTTTGCCAATCAGATTTTTTTTCGTTTCGTAAGCGACATATATTGCTTTTCTCTTTGTATCACTGAAAGGACAATTTTATTACCTACACTACGGTATGCGGCAGTAAAGGCAAAGTTTTAAATTAATCTGTGAAAAAAAAAATTACGCCCACCAGCCTGAAATTGCCTGTCTTTCTGCTGTAAGGAAGGAGTTAAAAAGAGGATATATATGCATCCACGTCAGACCCGAGCAATAGTTCGGCCTGTCAGCGTTAATTCAAATACATCTCAAGCTTCGGCGGTCATCTGGGCCAACATAAACATGCAAAAACGTTTTATGGCCTATGGTTATGGTTAAACAAATGCCTTTGGTTAAACACATGTGCACGACAGAATGTGTATTAAAGTCAAAATTACAAGAAATACCCCGGAAGCACGACACACTTGAGAGCTGATTGGCCGCTGAAAGCAGAAATCTGGTTTAGACAACTCAATCAAGTTGAAAAGTTGCTCAGACCACGCCTATCGTTTCAGGCTTGTTGAAAAGCTGACTGCGTGGGAGCACAGTGAGTGCCCTCTGACTTCCAATGGCAATCAGGCTGCGGGAGTGATGCGTTTCTTTAAGAATTCCTCAAAAGACAAATGCATTATAATACACGCGCGGTCTAACGAGGATACAGTGGGCTTCCATTGCGCCCGTGCCATCATTTATGTTTCTTCACGTCATCGCCAGCATGCATGGCGCGTCGCAACCGCTGATACGCCCTCATTCCCTCCCGCCCCGTTCCCTTTAGCAAAGAGAATGCTATACAGGATTAGAAGCTTTCAAGTTCCGTTATCACTATAGTCACGCGGTGGTCTGGGCGCTTCTCAGAGCGCGCGTGACTGAAGGAGGGGAGGGCAAACCCTTACAAAAATTCTTTAGACAGTCTATAGACTGTCCGTAGACTTCTGTCTATAAAGTTTATAGACTCTCTACAGACAAACCCTAGAAACAGTCTACGGGCAATACCAATCCTATGACAGTCTAGAGACAATCTATAGATTTATGGCTATACACTTATAGTAGACATTAGTCTATAGACAGTCTATAGACTATGAATAGACAAAAATAAATATCTATAGGAAGGCAAAAAAGTCTATAAGAAGTCTACAGACTGTCTATAGGTCATTTTTATAAGGGAGGGTACAGTAAAGTTATCGCTATCACTTCTTCGCACAGCAGAAAAAGCGCGGGAGTTGCCCTCCTCTTTTTTTCTGCATCGTCGTCGTAACAAGTACGTTCGTAGGCTTCGCGTAGTACACTCCCAAAGGCCCCACGTCTGTCGAACGCGGGCCAGCGACCGCCTCTTTCCGCCGGAGGCCGAGGCAGCCAAGTGAGGGCGCAGTAGGTGGCGGGAAGGGTGCACACACCCACGAGCGTGATTCCGCAACCTTGATGCTCGGCCGCTGCCTTCGTTCCCACGGGTCTCGGCCGAATAAAAAGCAAGGCGCCGAAAAAGGCGCAAGCAGCCCGCCCACCGAACACCTCCTCGAATGCGTCTGCCTTCGTGACGGCGAGCACATCTACACAACGAGCCTCGATCGACATAGGCTGCCTCGGTTTGCGGCCCTACAAGGGTCAAGAACCCCCCCCCCCTTACACACACACACACACACACACGCACACAAAAGTACTTGTGGAAGGGATCAATGCCACCACAAACACGCACCTCCATTGTTCTTGCGCGTCAGCGCATGTGCCCCGGCCCCGAAGGCATGCAGTTAGGGTTAACGGCAGCCACTGCTCACGACAGCGGCACGCAAGGGATATGTACACTGTGAATCTGTACGCACGGATTGCATGCACAGGCGTAAGTAACATTTTGCTAAGCGACAAAATAGCGCTCGCATCGGCCCTCAGTAGCCAGCAGTGTGCAGCCCGCGAAATGAGAACGATGCTGAGCCGCAGTAGGCTTAAGGCAATCGATGGCACATTCGTTTGGTGGGCGGACCGAAGAAAAAATACAAATAAATTTGACCTGCCTGCCTGCACCGCCTATGAATCGATGGGACAGCCGGATAAAATCCGCATAAAACAGATAAGATAGGTGTCTATTCAATTCAGTGCAATTAGTTAGTTTATTTTAAAATTCATGATTAAGTTGGGCGCATCGACAGAAAATCAGTGGAAAGGCTGGACAGAGGTCGACGTACGTTAAAGGCACGACACAACACAGTATCGTATATTATTTGCATAAATGAATACCCGTACGGCAACAACACAGTATGATAAAACATAGCGATAAAAAGTAAGCAGAAACAATAATTAGATAAGAGCGTTGGCAGTGCCTAGCTAAACATTAATTGGGAAAAATTATCTTAAAAATGTGGAAGAGTGCAGCAAAATATTTGGCGACCAAATTTTGGGCCTGTTTGAGGCACAACCTACATAAACCAGTGTGCGTCGTGCACTCTGGGTTGCTTAAATGTTAGATTTGACATGAGTATAATGAAATAATTACTTTGTTCAACACTTTCATTTTACCTTCTCAATAATACAGTTTCAAACAATAATGGGAGGGGAGTGACGCCAAGTGCCGGAAAGAATAGTTCGGTATGTTCCAATCGTGCAGCACTAGGAATATTTCGAACTTCCTTCCGAAGTAGATGCACCCGTTTGATATAAGTATATGAAGTGGTATCACCAGAACAAAAACACGTAATTAACAACAAAAGAAAACAGCGCACTGTACAACATCTGCTTAATACGCTTCGACACTAAATATCCGAGCCGCCGCGGTGGCTCAGTGGTTATGGCACTCGGCTGCTGACCCGACAGACGCGGGTTCGATCCGGCCGTGGCGGTCGAATTTCAATGGAGGCAAAATTCTAGAGGCCCGTGCGCTGTGCGATGACAGTGCGCGTTAAAGAAGCCCAGGTGGTCCAAATTTCCGGAGCCCTTCACTACGGCGTCCCTCATAGCCTGAGTCGCTTTGGGAGGTTAAACCCCATAAAACCAAACCTAAAACCAAACTAAATATCGAAGTTGGGAGAAAATACCAATAACTTTCCGCAGTTTGCTTCTAACGATTTCGACGTGTTCATTCCATGATAAATTCTTCTCATACCCTGATACCCCTCCTCATATAACCCTCCTGGCGCCGTGGTGCAGCGGTTAAACGATGCGCCACTGCCCTGCGATGGCAGGTGCTGCCACCCGGTGGGGCCTTGTGCGACCCAGGTTGCTCGTCCCGAGCGACCAATCACTAATTTAACTGCCATGGTGGGCAGTTTGCTCACTATCCGGTGGGCAGGTTGTGATGAAGCCTCAAGGTCACGTGACCTAGGTGGCCCACCTGCCACCTAGGTTGCTCTCTGGGTTACCACCTGCCAGAGCGATGCTCGTGATTTTTCGCTCACAACACCGACAGCGGATTTAATAATAATAATAATTGGTTTTGGGGGAAAGGAAATGGCGCAGTATCTGTCTCATATATCGTTGGACACCCGAACCGCGCCGTAAGGGAAGGGATAAACGAGGGAGTGAAAGAAAGGAAGAAGAGGTGCCGTAGTGGAGGGCTCCGGAATAATTTAGACCACCTGGGGATCTTTAACGTGCACTGACATCGCACAGCACACGGGCGCCTTAGCGTTCTGCCTCCATAAAAACGCAGCCGCCGCGGTCGGGTTCGAACCCGGGAACTCCGGATCAGTAGTCGAGCGCCCTAACCACTGAGCCACCGCGGCGGGTCGACACCGGATTTTCGGGAAAACGGGGCCGGCAGCGCAGAATGTGCCGGCTGCAGTCGGGGGGAGACTGTGGCCGCCCTCCTTCGTCACAAACTTCTTTTCGTCACCGCATTGCGACACTTGCACCTTATCACAAGTTTTTTTATTATTATTATTTCCTCACACAAGCAACTTATGTATCGCATCCGCGCCATGTATCCCTCACCGCACGGGTCGTCCACTTCAAGTTGCCCGCCCACCATCGCATACTTCTCCCTATCATACGCTTCATTCTCTTTCTGAGCAGCCACAGACTGCATAACGGCCTGCCCCGTGACATCGTCGCCGGCGATTTGTCATCCGCTTCTCGAGAACGTGTCACCGATCACGCTCAACGCTGAACAACCGCCCCCATTCGTTTAACGAACTCCCGCCCCTCACGTAAAACCCCATGAAAGAAATTTAGCAGATATGGGAAGGAAAATGAGGGGCTCGTTTTTTCATACAAATGAAGGAAACCAACAGCCACTGAAACCAAGGTGCATATAGTATACAGAATGGTTCTATTTTTTTTAATAATTTGCGGTGTTGATCAATGGGAGCTAAATATTGTGAATAATATGTCGCTTAAAGACAATTATTTATAAGGCAGAAGAAAAAACAACCACGCTGCCGATGGGATCCGAACCCATGACCTCCGAATTTCGTGGGTTCGGATCCAACCGAACTTTATAATTATTGTCTTTAAGCGACGTATTATTCACAGTATTTAGTTCCCATTGATCAACACCACAAATGATTTTTAAAAAATAGAACTATTCCATATATGCACCTTGGTTTCGGTGCCTGTTGACTTCCTTCATACCCATGCATGAAAGAAAGGGCCATTGAGGATGATCAATTGAATCCAATTCAATTGAATTGAACCGAATCGAACAGGATTCAACTATGACCTCCGCGGTTCGTCATCGCCTCAGCGGCACACTTCCTATACCGCCTTTTCGCCGTCTTCCTCCTTGCATTGCATCAATAACACTCGACCTGTGAACAATTTCAGGCGGCGCCTTTTAAGGAATATCAGCGCTTGTTTCGGCTTCCTCGTCTTTATCTGTACGCACTGCGGAGAGTGCGGCAGCTCCCCTCGGTTGGAAGCAAGTTCCGTCCTGTTTCGACACCAGGCTCAAGAACAAGGGAGATACAAGACGCCCGGCCAGATAAAGACGCGAGGAAGCTTAGGGGTCAGCCGGGCCTTTATCGCGTTCAAGGCACTGTACTTGCATGCGCGTTGCAAGGCACTGAATTCGCGTAACTTTACTTCCACACCCGCCGCGGTGGCGCAGTGGTTAGGGCCCTCGGCTACTGAGCCGGAGTACCCGGGTTCGTACCCGCGGCCGCGTTTCGGTGGAAGCGAAATGCTCAAGGCGCCCGTGTGCTGTGCGATGTCAGTGCGCGTTAAAGATCCCCAGGTGGTCGACATTATTCCGGAGCCCTCCACTACGGCACCGCTTCTCTCTTTCTTATTTCACTCCCACAATCACTCCCTTCCCTTACGGCGCTGTTGAGGTGTCCACCGAGAAGTGAGACAGTTATTGCGCCATATCCGCTCCTCGACAACTATACTTTACTTCCAATAACGCACCGAGAGGGTATTTCGGTTGTTTTTTTTTCGTTTCTTTGTTGCTGTTCCTCAGAAGCGCTTGTTCTAATAATAATTGGTTTTTTGGGGGGGAAAGGAAATGGCGCAGTATCTGTCTCATATATCGTTGGACACCTGAACCGCGTCGTAAGGGAAGCGATATAGGGGGGAGTGAGGAAGAAGTAGGTGCCGTAGTGGAGGGCTCCGGAATAATTTCGACCACCTGGGGATCTTTAACGTGCACTGACATCGCACAGCACAAGGGCGCCTTAGCGTTTTTCCTCCATAAAAACGCAGCCTTTTCCTCCATAAAAACGCAGCCGCCGCGGTCGGGTTCGAACCCGGGAACTCCGGATCAGTAGTCGCGCTTGTTCTAAGCACGCATATATTTTTTTCTCGTGTGTCAAATGCACTTAGTTTATAACCAGCGCTCGCGTTGTCTTGTTCTTACCGTTTATCGTTAAGAAGCAACGGTGTGTGTGTGTGTGTGGGGGGGGGGGGGAGTGCGTGTGGCGCGTGCGTGCGTGCGTGCGTGCGTGCGTGCGTGTGTGCGTGCGTGTGCGTGTTTTGCGCTGTATATGCCATATGTGAGAAAGGAGGGGCTCGTGATGACATACATACAAAACAAGGCAAGCGTCACGGAAAAGAAGGAGCACAAGGGAGTGATTCTATTCTTTTTAATTGTGGAGTTGATCAATGATAAATTAATAGTGCAACCACATAGTCGCTGAAAGATTATCGATTCGAAAGCAGAATAAAAAACAACCACATGCCTCCGGTGGGATCCGAACCCGCGAGCTCCCCCACCATCTGCCTTCTAATCAGTTCTCTTTCAGCGATAATACACTTACACTATTAGTTTACCACTGATCAACCACACATTAGAAAAACTATACAAATAAATATTCCCTTGAGCTCCTTGGTTTCGGTGACTGTTGCCTTTATTCGCATGTATGCCATGAATCAAGACCATCATAGCTTGCCTCAAAGTGTTAAGGCGTTAGTAGTACATACGCACCGCAGGCTTTCATCTCACGCGAGTTAGCTTAGGCGACCGTGTTACAGTTCCCACAGACTTCGTCGACCGGCAAGCGCGAACTGCGCAACCGATACGCGGCAGAAACGCAACGCGCTCCAACGCTCATGACGTCACCCTGAGCATAAATACGCGTCAGCTGCCGGCCTCCGACTTCACGAGGCCACAAACACACAGGAGGCGCTGCTGTCGTCGGCTCGCGGCAGAGCACGAGCGGGACGGAACACAAGGGCGCGCCGTGGCGGCCCCTGGAAAGGATGCGGCCGCGAGTCAAGGGCGCCGCCGCCGACGCCGTTCGCGTAATCGCATCACGCGAGCGTCCCGCCGCACGGCCGCCCACGCGACCCACTCAGCCGCTAGGTCCGCGTGGAGGAGGATGCCGTGTCATTGTCATTGCCGCCCCGTGACAACAGGTACACACAGCCTCCTCATACGCACAGTGGCACGGGCGCACAGGGAGCGCTAATGCGCCATTTCCCAGGCGGCTGGCTGAGCGCCACGCAGGACGCTGCTCGCGTCCGCCCGCGAGAGGTGGAAAACAAAAGGAAGCGAAGGAAACCGCGCGAACACGTTCGCATAATGCCGTTTTGCAACCGGTGATACGCGGAGCATCCTTTCTTGCTACGCGAAACCGAAGAGCGTGTTTCAGTGGCCGATTTGGATTCAAGATTCTGAGTTGACCCGCCGCGGTGGCTCAGTGGTTAGGGCGCTCGACTACTGATCCGGAGTTCCCGGGCTCGAACCCGACCGCGGCGGCTGCGTTTTTATGGAGGCAAAACGCTAAGGCGTCCGTGTGTTGTGCGATGTCAGTGCACGTTAAAGATCCCCAGGTGGTCGAAATTATTCCGGAGCCCTCCACTACGGCACCTCCTCTTCCTTTCTTCTTTCACTCCCTCCTTTATCCCTTCCCTTACGGCGCGGTTCGGGGGTCAAACGATATATGAGACAGATACTGCGTCATTTCCTTTCCCCAAAAACCAATTATTATTAGATTCTGAGTTGTGAGTAGACCGCGACGGTACGATCTCTAGATTCCCTCGACATCTCGCTGCTTCGCGGATTCGGAGGGTCACTCCAGATTGCCGATTGGACACGAAAGATAGCCCCGCATTACTCCAATATCTTGCCTGGAGGTTCCTTTTTTGTTAAGTTGCGAAGGAACGTTTCTCAATGAGAACTCTACCGGAAAACAACAATAGCCGAGTTACAAGAATTTCATGTAATTTAACTTGCACTGACTGCTACACCCGGCACAGAAAACGTGACGTACTAGGTTTCGATGTGCTTCTGGCTGTGCATATCTGTATACAGACTGACGTAAGCCAGCACAAGGTACAGGTTGTCGGTGCTGATGGAACAATGTGAGGCATAACTGGCGATGTTGGCATACAAGGCGTCTGCATACAATATTATTTGCATAAAACGCAAAGCATCAGCATTAATACGTCAAAGCACTTGCCACATACAATTAGTTCATTCCTGAGAAATCGTCTTAAATATTTCGACGAGCTGAATTAAGCAAGTAACTGGTATGAACCCGCCATTCATTTTAGTGAATATCGCGATAAGCGACACGCTCACTGCTACGGGGTGGTCAGGTCGGGTACTGTATCCTCTCTGCAGCAGTCGCGAAGTGCAATGAAACATGATTTTTCAAATCAGCCTAGACGCAGATTCCACATGCAAAGAGGATATGTCAGCAACAGGAAGTCGCCGAAAAACACATTTCTGGCCCTGTAGTCGGATGGAACTTAAGAACGCGGCCACTTTTCCCTGTCAAAGGTCCGCCTTCCAGGCAATGGCGTCGGTCGATTTTCATGACCTTTGCTAATGTGACAAAGCAGGGTGTGGTAGATGAAAGGGGATAGATCATCCCTTCCCTCTGTGGTCAGGGATAGACCCTGTCTACATTGTGGCGCTGCTCCCTGCATTTTCACGCTAGCAGCTAGGTCATGAGAATCGGCCGACGCCATTGGCTGGAAGGGGGTACTTTGATGGAGAAAAGCCGCTGCGTTCTTGAGTTGTGTCCGACGACGCGGTAGCCCTTTTCAGAAACAGCCCACGCCCGCAACAAATGCGTGGCTTGGTTTAATGCTAACCTCTTCAATGAAGCCATAAGGAAGGCTCTCTTTCGTCTGAAAAACCCGCTCGGCTACTGAGCCGGAGCACCTGGGTTCACACCCTGCCGCGGCAGCCGCATTTCGATGGAAGCAAAACGCAAAAGGCGCCCTTGTGGTGTGTGATGCACGTCAGGAGCCCCAGGTGGTCGAAATTATGCCGGAGCTCTCCACCACGGCACCTCTTTCTATCTTCTTTCACTCCTACCTTCTACCCTTCCCTCACGGCCCGGTTGAGGTGAAACAGTCACTGCGCTCTCAATCCTTTCCTCAAATACCGATTTATTTCTCTACAGTCTCTCCCATCAGTTGCTTTCGTCAGAGAGTTTTAGCATAGCGTGCCAGCGTAGACATACACCGGATTAGTCAAGTGCCAGCCCCGCATGCTCAGTGACCAGGCCCAAACGCGCACGTTTCACTACGCATGCGCAGCAGTCACCTGACTGGTCTGGCATATACCCTATACGCTGGTGCGTTTCCAGTAAGTTAAATATCTCCAACAATACGCCACAACGAGGGGGAAAGGGTGTGACTTCTTTCTCTTTTCCGTGATTATCGCCCGCGACAGAGTGTAGAACGACCGAACAATGGAAGAAGAGGTCCAAAGACGACACCGATGCTAATATTAATAATTGTTTTTTTGGGGGAAAGGAAATGGCGCAGTATCTGTCTCATATATCGTTGGACACCTGAACCGCGCCGTAAGGGAAGGGATAAAGGAGGGAGTGAAAGAAGAAATGAAGAAGAGGTGCCCTAGTGGAGGGCTCCGGAATAATTTCGACCACCTGGGGATCTTTAACGTGCACTGACATCGCACAGCACACGGGCGCCTGAGCGTTTTGCCTCCATAAAAACGCAGCCGCCGCGGTCGGGTTCGAACCCGGGAACTCCGGCTCAGTAGCCGAGCGCCCTAACCACTGAGCCACCGCGGCGGGTACACCGATGCTTCGTTCAGAACTGTTCTTCCGTCTTCCGCTGTGGATAATGGCGCAAAACAATGGCGGACACTCGACGACTCTACGGCCTTCTCAGACCAAATCCTTCGGAGGACACCGCAGCGCGTCCGGACCCCTTTCGCCGCTGCCGTCTCCCACGCTGTGAGTGTCAACGGCAGATCCCGTGGCGTCAATTGCGGCGATAGCGACGCGCCCAGCGCTGCGTCTGACGTCGTAGGATGCTACAGGTTGTCAATGAAGTCCACCGCTCGAGCGCGCTCTTTATAGGTTCGCTCACCGGGTTCTGCCCGATATGTGTGGAGCCACAATACTGGACCAAGACGATTACAGGCATATGTCTCTGGGAAATGCGGATTTTCTCCGCCCAAAACGTTCAAGAGACGCAATAACAAAAAAAAATTCCCTTGGGTCGTAGTTGTGGTAGCGGTGGGCGAACAACTCCATGCACATATTATCAACAAGTGTCAAGAACAAAAACAGAAGGAAGGCGTTGAATTCATTCCTCCAGCGCATTTTTTTTTTCGCGTACGTAACGGTGCTAACGAAAGGTTCCTCTTGTGGAAACAAAAGCAGAAGGTGGCCTTGGGAAAATTTTAATCAAGTTAAATTGCGACGCGTCATAAACGCAGAATATTCAGACAGAGGCGCACACACTGTGAATGATCAAAGAGGGCACAGAGCTGTTCCTTCAAACACTCTCTGCTTAATCTTTCTTCGTCGTCTCCCCTTCTTTCTGTGCAGCATGTCTTCGTCGCTGTCACTGCGCGACGCACTCCCTCAAGGCTGGTTCACATGCAAGGGACTGAGCGAACTGAGCTACTGAGTGGCGCGTCTCGGCGGAAATTTTCCAACTTTCTGGAACCTTGTCGCCCTGGCTGCTCGAGCCGCCGCGACGGCTCGAAGCAAGTTTTTGTGCGGCGGAAATACGAGCGTTTTCGCTTGCATGTAAAACAGGCTTTACAATACTTTCGGATAAGCCGAATGAGACTGCTGCTGCTGGAGGTATACCTCACGTCACGAACTCTGACCACGAAAACTGACCTGCTAACTGATTTCGGCGGAACCAGAGGTACGATCAGTGCTCACGAAAAAAAAAACGTGGCAAAGTCACATCATGACGCTTTGACGATTATTGAGTCGTTCGGACTAGAAAACGACATGCACGCCTCGCATTATATACGACATCAAGCGGCTCACTCAGACGAAAAATATATCGGCTCAAATGAAATGCACAGCAGCAATTCTTCGCGCAGGTGCGCATGCGCGCGAAAAAAAAAACGCGTACTTACAGGAACAAGGAAGACGTCCGCAAGGTTTCAGCCCCGCAAAACAATCATCAGGCAGCCATCAATTATGCTGCGAACTCCATCCCGCTAGCCGTATGCTTGGACTATAAGAATAGGGCTGGGGGATTTGTTTCCAAAGACAATCCTTGTTCAGTAAGGTCATCCAAGTGCTCTTCGTGCTTGAAGATGCCTATACTAAGACCACCCGCCAGATCAATCCAACTGCGGATGCGATTGAACCTGGGCCACGCGGTCGCCCGGGGAAACCCGAGTGACTGCGTGAGGTCACCCTGACGGGCTGCCTTGCGATCGATCGACGAGCCACGGCAGGACTGCGAATACCATTTAGCGAGTGCTGTGCAGTGCTGTGCAGTGCTGTGCAGCGCTGTGCAGGGGGGGGGGGGGGGGGTAGCGCCTGTTCGGACGGCGACCGCTGCGACACGGCCCAACGCCCACATGCAGCTACAGCGTTGCATGTCAGCAGTGCAACGTCATATCATAAAAGTCTCGATGTGAAAAATCACCTAAACTTATGATTATAGCCACCATTCTGAGCTTCGTGAGGTATCAGGAAACCGTCGCGTCGGTTTCCCTCGATTTCAACGCACTACCGCTTATAACGAAGCGCCTCCCCGGGAAATTCGCTGTATAAGGAACAATCGGCACCCCCACAGGGTTTACAGAGGCACAGCAGCACGCACCGTAGTCGAGCAGGAGCCGCACGACGTCCAGCTTTCCGAAGGTGGCCGCCTCGTGCAGGGCGGATCCGTTGTCCGTGCGGCAGTTGACGGGGAATCCCCGGTCGAGCAGCAGCCGCACCACCTGCCGGTGTCCGTTCCTCGCCGCCAGGTGTAGCGGCGAGTGGTGCGCCGTGGCGAGCCGCTGAAGCGAGTGCGCCTGCGCGCTCACCAGCAGCGCCACGCTGTCCAGGCGGCCGTACTGGGCGGCCAGGTCCAGGGGGCTCTCGCCGCGAACGTTGCGCATCCCGGGTTCGGCTCCGTGCGCCAGGAGCAGAGCCACCACCTGCGAGGCGCCACAAAGAGCGGACGGGTACAGAGCTTAGACGAACTCATTCGATATCCATTCCAGGGTCTAAGGGGTTCAGCGGTGGACATTTTCACAACTCAACAACAGTAACAAATTGCAAGCAAAGACAATGCGACCACAACTTCACTACAAAAGCATCCCAAATTGGATGCCAAGGACATTTCTATTTGACAGGTAACTCTATGCGAAATCCTATACTGTACGAAATCTCATTACGCAAGAGCCAGCTCTGCGCGAGAGCCAACTCCATGTGACAGCCGACTCTGAGTGACAAAGTTCGAGGTGAGTGGGATCTCGATCAGGCAACGGTTACAGCTAATTTTAGTCAAACACGCAAAGCGAGCACTGCGACTAACCAGGGGTAAAAATACGGACAGAAATCCTGGGCGTAGTTTCTAGGAACGGTTCTACTCTCCAATGATTGCTTTCTCCTTCTTCGAACTCAAGAGCACGCTAATATTGAGGCTGCACTCTCCTGCACCCCGTGACCTTTCTGTATGAATTAAGCGAGGTCACACATGACAGAACTCGTTTATAGAGAAGTTGGTTGCCGCAAGTAAGTGAAGTAGGCGAGTAAGCGAGACGGAAGCGGGTGTGTGCTGTGCACCAACAAAGCTGGTGTACGGTGTCTGTTTTATTCTCTCCAAACTTTCCAAATGCACTGTTTCAAGGCGACAGCATTAGAAGTCACGTTCACGATAAAGCTAGGCGCCCGTCCGTCCGTGTCAAGAAAAAGGAGGCGATGCACCTGCCACGGTCGGCACGTTGCAACCTGAGCACTATGGCAAGGTGGTAATGAAATTAATTCGAATAAATTAAATGTCATTGGCACCTGCCCGCCATGGCACTGCGCATCAGCTCATTGGTCGAGAGATAGCTGCCCGAATAACTATACCTGTGCAAAAATGGGCCTTACGGGAGCTCGGGAAGAGCAATCTGTGTCTCACAGGCAACCCCCCCCCTTTCCTCTCCGTGGCTGTGCTTGAAAAAGCCACCTGTCGGGGCTGCACCCCTGCACCAGTAGTGGTATGAGGACTCCCTTTCATCTATATGATAGAGAAAGAGTACTTGCGCCGGAGGCATCTCCAACGCTATCGCATTGCACTTCGTCGTCCAAGTTTTTCGGCGACCACAGGAAGTCCGGTGCTCACTCAATGACTGTCCACAATTATCGCAGCAGTTCTGAAGTTTTTCTCGGCGACTCGAGTACCTACGTGCCCATCAACCTGCTAAATTAACGTGCAATAGCATAACCCGAGCCCCACTTTTCACGGTCCCACCAAAATAAGCACATTTACGCTTACAACACTCCTTCATATTTGAACAGCGCAATAAAACAACGGAACACAACGAATAATGGTCACCACAACACCGTTGTTTTATTGCACTGTTCAAATATGAATCAGTACCAACTCGCCCAGTTCGCAGCCTTAATGAACGCTTACAACAGTCGTCAACTGAGAGGTCTGCGTTCCACGCAGATGCCTCTTAGCCTCGCTGAAAGGAAGACGCTGCACATAGTTCCGGATTGCACCGTTCTAGGCCTAACGTCTCGAATCCTCATCTTATATCACGGCTACTCAGGCGACACATTACTCTGATGTAGAAAAGTTCAACAAGGCAGGTACTTGGCACGTGCCCCATTCCGACGCGTGCACTATATCAGCGAAGTATCCCAGTTTGCGGCCAGACTGTCCCAGACGCGTGGCTCGCGGGAGAAGAGGTGAGAGCGCATACCTGCGCGTGTCCGTACTGGGCGGCGAAGTGCAGCGCCGTCTCCCTCTCCTGGTTGACGTGGTTGGCGTCGGCGACCGACGGTCCGTGCTCGAGCAGCAGCCGCACCACGTCCGTGTTGCCCGTCCAGGCGGCCAGGTGCAGCGGCGTGCAGCCGCGGCCGTCCACCGCGTTCGCCGACGCCTCGTGGTCCAGCAGCAGGGCCACGATCTCGCGGTGACCGTTGAGCGCCGAGTGGTGCAGCGACGTGTAGCCGCTGGGGTCGTGGGCATTGGTCCCGGGCCCGCGCCGAAGGCTGCACAGGAAGAAGACGGCACACGGTCGGACTCGGGCTCGGTTCGACACACGGAGAGGCGTAAAAGGACGGAGAGACAACCGACACTGCTGAAGACAGTTCACACAGCAGCGGCACTGTTAGTCATCTTTTAAATGGGGTGAACAGACGCCTCGGTGGTGCGCTTTGTTCGCTTTCATGTCACGTCGTGCAATGCAAAGCGTGAACATAGGCTACACTTCGGGTGTGCTGAGACACCCGGTGTGTGTGCATCGGCCTCAAATCGAACACGCGAGCTTACAATGCGATCAGAGTGAAAAATAAAAATGAAAGAAGTAGTCGCGATCGAAAATGCGAAACTCACGGAATTTGTCTTGCAAAACAACTGCTAGCTCTTACAGGTAGGACGGCAGGAGTTCCAGCAAGCACTCCGATATTTTTTTTGTGTGTGCCTAAACCTGGGGTACCTGGCGCAGAGAGGTTGTGCTAGCAGGTCGAGCGCGCTATCCGCTTGGATTGTGTTTTCAGAGGCGGTAGTAGAGAGATTTAGCAAAGCGGAGACATACTAGAGTAGACGAATACCGGTCTATTCAGGACGCCTACTGCGCGTGCGCCAACCCGACGGGTATACGTCTACGCTAGTACATCTTCGCTTTGCTAAATCTCTCTATTATGCCAAAACGTTCGCGCATCGTTGTTTCGGTAAGCCATATATATAAAAAAAATAAAGGCAAGGCACGAAGGAGCAAACACGCTTGTGGCCCACCGAAACTAGTGTTCCTGTATATGCTCCAGCAGCACAGGAACACTAACCGAAAGCAGCCCTGGCCTATATTCGCCACGGGTGCCTGCATGGTCCTCTCTAAACCACTTCGCGTGCGAATTCTTCTCCCTATTATTCACCTCGCCCGCGCTCCTGTAACACAGCATTGCTGACACTGAGCTGTCCAAACACGTGCAGCTGCGGCCACCGGCTGAACGCTCGCGCTATACCACTTCTTTCTGGGCGCCTGCAGCACGTGCAAGCAACATGGCGGCGCGCCGGGGAGAAGCTCTCGCAAAGGTCTCAAGAGGGAAACTCCGAGACAGGGCGTAAATAAATGACTGGCCGAGCGAAGGGCCCGTGGATGAGTTATGCCCCGGAGAAGGTGCTAAACAGCGCGGCCACCCTTCTCCCTCCGTCGAGAGACCCGTACACGTGCCGGCCGAAAGGCAAAAGCGGGAGAGATGGGGGCTTTCTGCAGCGGCATTTGGGCAACACCCTCTAAATACTTGATTTGGGGCGCCGTCGTGGCAGCGTGCCAGCCCCGTACGGCGGCTTCCGCCGTAAGGTGCGACAGCAGGAACAGCAGCATAGAAAGGTTGGGTGACAGGCTCTCTCCTCCCTCGTTTTTAACAGCTTCCGCACTGGTTGCGCGAAGGAGACGCAACGTCAGGTACACACGAGGGTGCCCGGCACATCGGCAGCTAGCAGAGCGAGCAAAAGGAGCCGCAAATGAAACTGCGCACCGTATCCAGTCAGCCGGAAGTAGAAGCAACCGCGGAATGGCCGGAAATCGCGGCGTCGAACGGCACCCACTGTGTGTCAGCATCGTCATCTTTATCGCGCGTTCGGCGCGAACTCCTGCGGCGGCGTCAGCGCCTGAGAAATCACTGCCGGCGCTTATATGATGTCGGCGGAACGCCGCGCGAGTCTTGGTTTAACTCAGAGATCGAAAGGTGCCATTTCCCCAGTCGATCTGCGGCGCGTGGTTGGAGTTCTCTGCGCCCGAGTGCTGGGTGATGACCGGTGACGGACAGGGTATATGTGGGCGCCAAAACTGTGCGAGGCTTTGCCCGGAAATGGGTTCCGCTGGCACTTGGATAAAGCCGGAGGCGGCGCCTGAAGCACTGCTCCTGCCGTCTGCACACACTAAACAGAAAGGAGTGGAAGGGGAGTAAGCTGTCCTCTAGAACACTCTCTTTTTATAAAAGAGTGCGCGCGAGAGATTAATTAGTGAGTGAACGAGCGAATAAAAGCGACTTAGCGAACGGAATGAAATGAATAAATAAACGCAATAATCTGTTTTTTAAAATGCTGCAAACACTGTTGGCGCCCGCTCGCGGACACTGCAAAGTCATCAGCGTGACCGCGCCCACAGCAGGACAAAGGCCTGTCCTAAATCTCTCCAATTAACCCGGCCCTTCACAGTGAATAGAATGGCTATATGAGGAGCAGAAAAAAGAGACATACATACGCCCAAGTGGTGTTCGTTACAACGTTCCTGTACTTATAACGACACGCTATATTTGATGAGCTATATGGAGAGCGGCACGAAATGTGCGCCAGTTGCGGACACGCGAAAGTGCCGTATATATGCGTGCTTATCGCGGACACGGAGAAGTGCCATATACATCATGGAGAGATGCAGCGCATATGAAGCAAGGACGACAGAGACACAAAGGAAACAGGACGAGCGCTCGTCCTGTTTTCTTCCTGTCTCTGTCGTCCTTGCTTCCTTTGCGCTGCACCTCTCAATGAGGTCTCACCGACCGGCCCACACGAAGGTACTAATCGGTGCCGTATACATGCCTGCTTGTCGATCAACGCCGACCGCGTACAAAACGCACACACCCAAACGCACCCGCAGCGCCTTTAGAATTGAGGACCACTGTGCACGCTAACATTTAGTAGCGTTACTAAGGGCCGTTTTTGAAACGTCGTGGGCGATTTTACGGCCGAAGCAATTTGTGAAGCTGACGCAGGTGACTCAGTGTCGACTGAAGAACATGCGTCGCCACGATGCCAATGCCAAAAAAAAAAGGACAACACAAATAAAGAGCGGTTAAACTAGGCTACGGCTTAGTGAAAACGTTCGGCGAGATCCGTCGCGATGTCCTTCCATTTTCTTCCCTTCTCTACTTTCGCCTTTCTTTCATATCCTCTTCTCTCCCATCACTTGGCTTCTGTCCTCTTCCTCACACAGACTCAATTCTCGGCAAGCTTCACACCAAAACCCTTCTCACCCCAGCTCGCCTGCGCCTCTTTCGCGTGCGTAAGACCCCTCCTGCCCTGAATAAAATGAGCGCTGAATAAAATGCTTTTCTCTCTTCCTCTTCGCTTCTTTCTCTCTTCTTCTTTCTCTTTTTCTTCATTTTTCTCTTCTTCGCTTTTGGCTTGGCTCTAGGGTTTGGCTTGCGGATTTCTACAACTACAAATGGCTTCAGTCACACGACCGCAGGGTGCGGGGTCCCAGTACGGGTCTCGCCGTGAAAGGGTCGGGGAGGTCAGCCGGAAGAGAATTCCGTTTGGCTATCTTGCATATGCGGAATAAAAAAAATGGATATGTACAGGAAAAAGGGCTGAGAAACTGCTAGCAGCAGCGTTTTGCAACAGTTACATATATTATTCTATCTTTGCAACAGCTAGCACCAAAGGTAAGAGACGCTGCCCCTGCTGCTTCTATGCCAGTTCTTAGGTTTCTACGAAAATTTCTATTGAAAAAAAAAATGACCGTGGTTTAACTCTGGTTAAACCTGGAGCCACGCGATAGCTACAGCTGGCCGAGTGGTCAGTCGAACTGTAAAGTCTTTCGCCGCTTCGTTTCGCTGGGCGTTCCTTTCTTCATCTTTATCCCTGGACGTGGGTTCACCCTCCACTCCCCCCCCCCCCCCCCCCCTTTCAGTTTCGCCGACGCGACGCGCCGCCGGCAGTTGCTCCGTACCACGTGACCAACCACGTGACCACGTGGCGGCGCCGCCACGCTGGAAGTTCGAAATGCTAGCTCTGGTTAAACCCAAAGTGACGCGATTGCTACAGCTGGCTGAGTGGAACTCGCTCAGTCGAATTGCGAAGTCAGTCTTTCGCCCAAGGCATCCCAGATGAATTACAAAAAGCGTGCCGGAAGTCACGTGCCATCTCTAAGCCTACTTATAGGGCAAATAGCAACGGCGTCACTGTTGCTAAGGGGCAGCGTAACGGTCGGCGCGCAGGAAGCGTTGGCGCCGCGGGAAGCCGACAGTCACGGGAGGGGAGAGAGCTGACCCATGCAGATGGCGCCACCAAACCTTCCGCGCTCATTCCACGCGCGGGGCGGCTTCGCGATAAGTGACGTCACGACTTCATCCATCGCTTTTTCCTTCCACCATGCGTCTACAGGGCTCGGGCGTTGAAAACCGCCGGCACCTGACAACAGCACCTGTTCAGGTACACGACCCTCGCCCGCTCTGAGAGACATGTTATCAAAGAGCGTGTACTCGCACGCGATTAGCCAGTGAGTCAACAACGCACCTTTAGGACTGCGCCATTTCTAAATGGAGGCATGTAAACTGATTTAGTGTCTGTCAGTAAGCGTCCGGCCGTCGGCGCTTCAAGCAGCACAGCAAATGTGCGCGCAAGCTCTATGAGAGTGACGTTTTAACGCGACAGAGTTAAAGAGTGACGTTTTAACGTCAGGAAATCCGGCGTCGCCGTCGGCGTCATCGTAGTCGTTGAGGGAATGAGCGAAAAAGCCACGAAAAATCCCCACAGAAGCAACCTGGAAGGCATGTGGGCCGCCTTGTTCACGTGACCTTGTGGCGTCATCACAAGCTGCCCGGCGGATTGTGAGCAAACTGCCCACCGTGGCATGTAGCAGTTAAATTAATGATTGGCCGCTCGGGAAGAGCAAACTGGGTTGCACAAGGCCCACCGGTGACAGCACCTGCCATTGCAAGGCAATGGCGCATCACTTAACGGCTACACCACTACGCCAGGAGTGGTATGAGGACTCCCAGGGATCGATGAATGCAATGCGGAGAATTGCTAATTCAGTATATATGGGCATTAACCCAATAGCGTTGTCGCGTGATACCCTTAAGGCGGAGTTTAAGTGCAACCTCAAATTTTCTTTTCATCGGTCGAAATTTCACAGAAGACTCTACAGGGCATTGAAACGAACAGGCATCATGCAAAGTGTGACGACTAGGCGGCGCAGACCTGCACGACAACAAGCGGCCGCACGATGTGGTAATGTGTGGTCTGTCGCGCTCGACAAGACTGTTAAAGATGACGGAGACCAAGACGTGGGCGAACTGCAGAGCTGAATACGGAAAGCAAGTCATGGACAAACTACAAAGCTGCACCCGAGTCTCCTCACGCACAGTCTGGTTATCAAAGTCTGCCCCTGTCACCACTCCGCGAGAAGCAAGCTAGGCGATCCCTTACAAAAATGCACGTAGAGTTTCAACATGACCAGTTGTCGAGTTTTCGCGGAGTATGTAACAGCGCAATAAAAAAACCGAATGTAATTGAGTAGTCATTTAAATGTTATTTGACATGTCACCAAAACATAGCAATTACCACAACTCAACTCAGTCTCAACACATGTATCCCACCCAGCAATTAACACTTACGTCCACAGCTCAATTCATTCTTACGGATTATAAAATTACCTATCTAAGCTCAAATCAATGGTAACTGAGCCGTGGGAATTTGCTTACCTGTTACGTCAATGGGGAAATCGTCAGGTCAAATTTAGTTCCAAGTCGTCATTTAAATATATATATATATATATATATATATATATATATATATATATATATATATATATATATATTAGCAGATAAGTTAAAGGAAATGAGGGGCCCGTTTGACAAACTTATGAAGGGAGCCAACAGTCACCGAAACCAAGCTGCACAGGGGAATTTTTTCTTTTTTTATGTGTTTAGCTTATCAGTGGGATATTACAGTACTTAGATTAATAATTCGCTTAAAGAAAATTACTTATAAAGCAGCAGAAAAAACAACAATGCCGCCGGTGGGATCCGAACCCACGACCTCCGAATATCGCGTCCGGTGCTCTTACCAGCTGAGCTACGGCGCTACGGTGCTCTACACACTACCAAGCTACGGTGCTCTTACCAACTAAGCTATATATATATATATATATATATATATATATATATATATATATATATATATATATATATATATATATATATATATATATATTAGTGTTCACGTCTCGTCCAAAGTTACTCCCGAGACATAAACAAAGAAATAAAAGCCCTCGGACGTTTCGAAACGTGCGATACCTTTTCTTTCTCCCTTTAAGCGTTATCCCGCGAAAGAGAAATTAATCTACAAGACATAGTTGAGACACCAACCTCCAGTCCTTGTTTTACTTAGAAACGCATTCCGTTACCCGCCGAGGTGGCTCAGTGGTTAGGGACCCGGGTTCGAACCCGGCCGCGGCGGCCGCGTTTCGATAGAGGCGAAACGCAAAGGCGCCCGTGTACTGTGCGATGTCAGTGCACGTTAGTTAAGGATAATAATAATAATAATTGGTTTTGGGGGAAAGGAAATAGCGCAGCATCTCTCTCATACATCGTTGGACACGTGAAAAGCGCCGGAAGGGAAGGGATAAAGGAGGGAGTGAAAGAAGAAAGGAAGAAGAGGTGCCGCAGTGGAGGGCCCTGGAAATAATTTCGACCACCTGGGGATCTTTAACGTGCACTGACGTCGCACAGCACACGGGCGCCTTAGCGTTTTTCCTCCATAAAAACGCAGCGGCGGGTAAAAAAAAAAAAAACAATTTTTAAACGCATTCTGCCTTTCTCACCGCTCTTTTTTTTTTTCCTCATACCTCTACTGGAGGCCCCTTATACCTCTACAGGGGGCGGCTGTACTAGGGCCTGTTGCTTGAACGTCTCTGTCTATAACGTTCCGCATACGTTCGTACCCACACGCCATGGTTAGTAAGAAAAAAAAAAGACTACAGACAAATAAGTCTAAAACGATGTTCGACAAAACCGGCTGCCAAACCTAACACCTCGCCCAATATTTCCACGCTTTTCAACCTCTCTTTTTTCTCACTGTTCGCCCCCCTAACGACAACACAAAGCTCGACAGAACCACCAGGGAATAAAAAAAAATAAGCTGTACAAACAGCACAGGAAAGAAATGAAAAGCGCGGTCCGCTAGGGTGCACGAAAAACACTGGCTGCGGAAGCAGCGTGCATCAGACTCCTCCGCCCGCTATATTATGTCGAGCGACGACAAAGGCAAAACAGGAAAGCAATACAGGGAAGTCTCCGCAGGCAGAACGGACGCGGGGACGCTTTGCGAAACGCTCTCGGAGGAACGCCCCTGCAGCCTTCTTGGCTGCCAACAGAATGCAAGAGTAAAATCCACGCTTCGCGCACTTTTTTTTCACCCCTTGTTATCGGGAGGAACCTCGCACACCTGCAGACACAACACGTGCATAGTGCTACTCAAAGGGCCCCGCAAAGAAAAGGAGCGCGCATTGAGCTGCCAAGCAGAAGCTGAACCCTTAATAATAATAATAATAATAATAATAATAATAATAATAATAATAATAATAATAATAATAATAATAATAATAATAATAATAATAATTGGCTTTGGGGGAAAGGAAATGGCGCAGTATCTGTCTCATATAACGTTGGACACCTGAACCGCGCCGTAAGGGAAGGGATAAAGGAGGGAGTGAAAGAAGAAAGGAAGAGAGAGGTGCCGTAGTGGAGGGCTCCGGAATAATTTCGACCACCTGGGGATCTTTAACGTGCACTGGCATCGCACAGCACACGGGCGCCTTAGCGTTTTTCCTCCATAAAAACGCAGCCGCCGCGGTCGTGTTCGAACACGGGAACTCCGGATCAGTCAGTAGTCGAGCGCCCTAACCACTGAGACACCGCGGCGGGTTAGAAGCTGAACCCTTTGGAATGGTTTTGTTGTTGTTTGCGTTGCCTGCAGTCTGATTCGCATCTCGGCTATTAGACAAGCCGGTAGGAAGGATTCGTGCCGCGCACGGAAAAAGTAAACTGCAGAGAAAGAAATAACCTAAACTAAGCGAGACGCACACATGCGGGCCGTGAGCGGTGACCAAACAGTGCAGCCCACAGGCACGACAGGCGGTCATCAGCTGTCGCTCAGCCCTGTCTTTTTCTCGGTGTGTCTGTCATTTTCCCCCTCCCGTCCCAAATGGCGAGTGCGATTTGCGCTGGGCACGAAGGTGAGACAAAAGTGCACAGTCGGTGGGTCCAAGCGTGACGAGCGCGTCGCAAAAAAAAGAAGGAAATTAGCTGGCTGCTTGTCTCTTTATTCATTTTTATCTTGGCCCGAAGTGATCACTGAGTGATTACGCCTGAATGAGGTGCCACAACCTCGCTTCGTAGCTGCCGCTAACATATTCGCTCCGTGTGCAACCGTGAACTATAGCATATACTGAACTGCGTAGTGAGCAACAGAGTAAATACGCTATACCAAGCATAGTTTTTTTAGGTGCAGAATTTTTAAAGATAGGGTTTTGGACAGATTCTTTTTGGGGCGTCGTAATAGTAGTGCTGGCGGACGTCAAAAACAGGCGAATCACGATAACTAGTAATTGATTAACTAAACTGTAATAGTGAACTTTTTAATTGTTACCGATAGGCACCTGATTGCAATTATAGATTTGTAGGCTGCCATTAGTAATAGCCATACCAGTTTTGGGGATCTTGAAAACGTGATTAGCCTTGTCGTTGTGGCTCGACTAATTTGGGCCATTTCTCTCGCCATTCGAAAGCCGTGCGCTTGCGGGAGGGGCGTAATAATAACAATAATTGCATTTGGGGAAAGGAAATGGCGCATTATCTGTCTCATATATCGTTGGACACCTGAACCGCGCCGTAAGAGAAAGGATAAAGGAGGGAGTGAAAGAAGAAAGCAAGAAATAGCTGCCGTAGCGGAGGGCTCCAACATAATTTCGACCATCTGGGGATCTCTAACGTGCACTGACATCGCACAGAACACGGGCACTTTAGCGTTTTGCCTCCATTGAAAGGCTGCCGCCACGGTCGGGTTCGAACCAGGGCACCCCGGATCAGTAGCCGAGTGCCCGAACCATTGAGCCACCGCGGCGGGTAAGGAGGGCGCACGGCGACGTCAATCAAATCACGACACTCCGTGACGCACGTACAACGTGACATTCTCTGCCCCGCCCGCGCTGGAGCAGCGAAGTCGCGAGGAGCAGGGAGCACTGCAGCGCGGGCGGGTTGGCACTGCCGCATGGTATGTGTCAGGGTGGTGGTGGTAGTGGTTTTATTAAAAATAATAGTAAAAAGGAAAGAAAAGATTTTTGCTAGCCCCGGCATCTGCCATCGATACTGAAGCACCTGAGCTGGAGCATCGGAAATAAAGGATAGCAGGCAGAATGGAGAAATGAAATGAAAGAGGTGAGGGGACAGGAAGAGAGGATAGGGGGAGAAGTAATATGTACAAACTATTTACACAATAAGAAATGTGTCCAGGTTGTGCGCGTGATTAGTTCATTTTCACGCGCACAACCTGGACACATTTCTTATTGTGTAAATTGTTTGTACATGTGTAAGGGAATGTCGCGATTTGATTGACGTCGCTTTGAGCCCTCCCGCAAGCGCGCGGCTTTCGAATGGTGAGAAAAATGGCTCAAATTAGTTGAGCCACAGGGGCGAGGGTAACAAGAGTTTTCAGAAATCTAAAAACTGGTATGGTCATTACGAAGCCGGGTTCGAACCCGACCGCGGTGGCAGCGTTTCGATGGGGCGAAACGCTAAGGCGCCCGTGTGCTGTGCGGTGTCAGTGCACGTTAAAGATCCCCAGATGGTCGAAATTATTCCGGAGCCCACCGCTACGGCACCTTTCTTCCTTCACTCCCTCCTTTATCCTTTCCTTTACGGTGCGGTTCAGGTGTCCAACGATATGAGACAGACACTGTGCCATTTCCTTTCACCCAAAACCAATTATTATTATTATTACGCAGTTCATCCCATCAGACTTGCCGAGCGTGTCAGCTTTTTTTTTTTTACCTGTGTAAACCAAACTTCAAGAACGCTAAGGCGCCCGTGTGCTGTGCGATGTCAGTGCACGTTAAAGATCCCCAGGTGGTCGAAATTATTCCGGAGCCCTCCACTACGGCACCTCTTTCTTCCTTTCTTCTTTCACTCCCTCCTTTATCCCTTCCCTTACGGCGCGGTTCAGGTGTCCAACGATATATGAGACAGATACTGGGCCATTTCCTCCCCCCCCCCAAAAAACAATTATTATTCCTTTCTTCTCGCAGTTCCTCCTTTATCCCTTCCCTTACGGCGCGGTTCAGGTGTCCAACGATATATGAGACAGATACTGCGCCATTTCCTTTCCCCAAAAAACCAATTATTATTATTATTTAGCTGAAAGTCCCTTTTCGGGCAGCAGTATATATAAATAACGTGTCGCTCGGTGACGGAGAGCATTGACCTTCACAAATAATTATTAGAAGACGACGCAACCAATTATAATGACCCCGTAATAAACACAAATTCCAGTTGCCGGGCGCAGACTGACCTACATGAGCGCGAGTACAGGGTGCTCGACTCACGGGTGCTACGGGAGTTGACATCGCAGACCCGACTCACAGGCCTCGGAGACGATATCTCCAGGACACTGACTCCGAGAGGTCGCGATAAAGCGTGGCTCGGTGCCCTTCTTCGGGCGGTCGTTGCACCCTTCGCGAAGCGCACGCAACACAAACGCAGAGCGGCGCCTTGCATATCTCGGGGCACGGATTAAAACGAGCGGCTGCGCGCCAGACGTGCTACGCGTTCATCGGTGCGTCATCGGCAGCAACAGAGTTACCGAGGGCTTAACACAGTCAGCCCTCCTGCACCCTGGCGAATGACCAGTACTAAACTCTGCAGCATTCACTTGACAGTCGGGCGCATTATCATTCTGATGAACGGTACATTGCCTATAAATTCCAGTTTCATATCAAGGCTCGTATAAAAAGATTTTTAAATGGCGATTTCGGGCGCAAAACATTTCCTCACCACCAGGAGCAGCCTGACTACGCCCACTGCAGGGCAAAGGCCTCTCCCACGTCTCCCCGATTAACCCTGTCTTTTGCCAGCTGCGGCCACCGTATCCCGGCAAACTTCTTAATCTCATCCGCCCACCTAACTTTCTGCCGCCCCCTGCTAGGCTTGCCTTCTCTTGAAATCCACTCCGTTACCCTTAAAGACCAGCGGTTATCTTGCTTTCACATTACATGCCCTTCCAAAGCCCATTTCTTCCTCTTGATTTCTACTAGGATGTCCTTAACCTGCCTTTGTTCCCTCACCCACTCTGCCCGCTTCTGGTGTTACCGCTATCATTTTTGATGCAGATTGCTGGTCATTGTCCAAAGTCAAAAGATGAAAAGACGTTTCGGGAGCACTACGGCTCCCTTGTTCACTATGCTCCCTTGTTCACTAGCATAGTGAACAAGGCAGCCGTAGTGCTCCCGAAACGTCTTTTCAAGCATAGTGAACAAGAGAGCCGTAGTGCTCCCGAAACGTCTTTTCATCTTTTGACTTTGGCCAGTGACCTGCAATCTGCATCACCATGATTCCTCACCAGACGGTATGCCGTCAAACCCTCGACTACCCCTGATATTTTTCCTTTCCATGGCTCGCTGCGTTGTCCCTAACTTAAGCTGAACCCTTTTCGTTAGCCTCCACGCTTCTGCACCATAGGTGAGTACCGGTAAGATACAACTGTTGTATACTGTTTCTCTTGAGGGATAATGCTAAACTGCCATTCATGATCTGAGAGAATCTGCCATACGTGCCACACCATCTCGGGCGAAAATGATAAATGATTTGCATGCTGTTATTTTTATTCTTTTAAAAAGAAGAAACACGAGAAAAAGTATACGTTAAGAAAGAGGATTTTCGAAACTCTGCTGAAAACCAGAGCGCTAATCGACTGCGACGCATTTTTTTTTCCATTATTGACATCAACATCATACAGTATGTACATAAGGACCATCAGTCGCATTGTCGTTGACGCACAAGGACTTTCTTTAATAGTCTTTAGTTTCAATGTACGGAAGCTTTAATGTACGGAAGTGCTTCAAATAATGACGTAGGAAATGGTGAAAAAATTAGTAGTACGCACCACTGACGTCCGTTTTTTTGCAGCACACAAGGCCTGTCGAAGTTCGTAATATCGTGCTTAAATGCTTCCAATGAGGCATCTGTGACGCGCTGTACACTAATGGTCTCGTTCACATTGTTTCGCTTAGCATGCTTATTTTGAAAGACGACAAACACCGGACAGTGATCACTCACATCAGAAGCAATAGTACCGCAAGAGAGTACATTGGTTTCAATATTCGTAACTATTAAATCAAGTGCCGACACATTTGTGCATGTGACACGTGTTGCTGTTTCTATTAAGTCGACAAAACCACAGAAAAGCAGTTTCATTTTGAAATCACGTACAGTAGCGTTGTGGTCGAGAATATTAATACCAAAATCACCACTGCACAAAAGCGGACATTCAGCCTCAGAGATCCGCATACCGTTTGCATCCGGTGACAATCGGCAGTGGCGACACCTATATTTCATTTTCTGACCTTTTCTAGCTAGTAAGAGCGCCGTATCAGTAAAATTATCCTATCAAAACAGGCCGAATTAAATTCGTCCACTAAGTGTCGGGCTTCATTGAGTATTTAACGAGCGCGAATGACTTTGTGTGCGTGTGGGAGAAGTGAAGCACAACTTCCGATGACAATGAAGCTCAAGCCGCACTTGAACTTCAGCACGCAAACAGACGTCAGCAGACGCGTCACCCAGTCCGCGAACAAAACAAACAGCGAAAGAGTTGAATAAACGAGACCATGCTGCTCAACACAGCCGAGTGTCTACGCCTTCTAAGAACGCCGCAATTGCACCGCAGACTCCAGCAA
Source organism: Amblyomma americanum (assembly GCA_030143305.2). Classification (NCBI taxonomy): domain Eukaryota; kingdom Metazoa; phylum Arthropoda; class Arachnida; order Ixodida; family Ixodidae; genus Amblyomma; species Amblyomma americanum. The sequence goes on from JARKHS020009619.1 coordinate 122,676, forward strand.
CATCGAGTGAGACACGTTAATGCCGCGACAAAAACTCTACGCACCGCTTTCTTACGAAAGCGAAGGATACGCAAAAAAAACAACGGAAAGGCAGAGCTAAGAGGAGCAAGGAGAGCAGCCCACCGACCACCCCGCAGTCAAGCTCATTACCCGCAGAAGCAACAACTGCAGCGACACGTGTTTCCGAGGCCTGGCGTGCTTTACTGCTACATCCCTTCGCCGCGGAGCAGTCAATGCTTCTTCCCACAGCAGCAGACAGGACGACTCACCGCCCAACACTGAACAGCACATGACAGATAACGGAGCAGCCCCCCCCCCCCCCCCCTGCTCGGCCGCGAAGAAAACAAAACAGAGCAAAAAAAAAAGCCACCAATCACGGCGACTACAGCTCTGCGGCCACGAAAGGAAAAAGTCGACTGCGTTACGTCCGCGCCGATCATTTTTTTATCCTCTCTTTTTCTTTCCCCCTCGCCACTCGATTCTCGGAGCTTGAGCTGCCCGAGCCGGCAGAGACACCGCGCCCTCATTTGGCCAGCTAGAGAAAAATTACGCGCGTCGCTCTTGGTCAAGGGCGTCGAGAGCGACGACACTGCGCTGTAAGCAACGGCCTGGCGGGTTCTACGATTACACGGAGGCTCTGGGCAATCCCACATTCAGACCCTATACGCCTCACGCTCGATTTATTTTGCGATGACAGCCACGGAGGCAGCGCCGTGCCGCCTCCGCTTTCTCCATCCTCTTTCCGACACTTTTCTGTTGTATATTTTTTTTTCTGCCTATGGGCGTTGCGAGAGTCGCGTTTGCCTGCACGCAATAACGTTTCACTTGCAGCGAGTAAAGGACAAGCGATGTTTATTGTAAGCACGCAACAAAAAAAAAAAGAGGCCACCTTCTCGCTTTGAAATTCAGAAGGGGTCCAGATGACGAAAACGAGTATGTGCGGAAAACTAGAAAGAGTGCTCAGTAAGTACACGCATGTGCAGGTCGCTCCCAAATTATTTTCCTTGCGAAATGAAGATACCTCAACACCTGACGCTGAATCTCGAGGTGCACAAATTAACCGTCCTTTTAGTTTCTTTTTTGCTAGTCCTCCGGTTGCGCATTCCCCCGCTCTCCTCATACTCCCCTTTCTGCGGTAATCCTCCAAACTCCTTCCCGCCAAGTAACCACCATCTGAATAGTTCCTGCGGCAACCAGTTTCCGGTTGCGCATTTCTCCGCTCTCATCATATCCTCTTTCTACGGTAACTGTCCACGTCTTCCTTCCACAGTAACCTCCCACTGCTTTCTTCCCGTGTGCAGCCGCTATCCAGATGCGCGTACCTCCGCTTTCCCCATGCACTTCTCCTTCCACGGCAGCCACCTTCAGCGTGATCCCCGTAGCAGCCGCCCTCCGGTGTCGCATTCCTCCGCTCCCACCCTATCCTCTTACTACAGTAACCATCCTCGTCCTCCCATTGTGACCACCCTCCGGTTGCGCATTCCTCCGCTCCCACCATAACCTCTTACTACAGTAACCGTCATCGTCCTCCCACCGTAAGCTCCGGTGTCGCATTCCTCCGCTCCCACCCTATCCTCTTACTACGGTAATCATCCTCGTCCTCCCACTGTGACCACCCTCCGCGGTGCTCCCGTGACAGCCACCCTCCGGTTGCGCATTCCTCCGCTCCCACCATAACCTCTTACTACAGTAACCATCCTCCTCCTCCCACTGTGACCACCCTCCGCGGTGCTCCCGTGGCAGCCACCCTCCGGTTGCGCATTTCTCCGCTCTCATCATATCCTCTTTCTACGGTAACTGTCCACGTCTTCCTTCCACAGTAACCTCCCACTGCTTTCTTCCCGTGTGCAGCCACTATCCAGATGCGCCTACCTCCGCTTTCCGCATGCACTTCTCCTTCCACGGCAGCCACCTTCAGCGTGATCCCCGTAGCAGCCGCCCTCCGGTTGCGCATTCCTCCGCTCCCACCATATCCTCTTACTACAGTAACCATCCTCGTCCTCCCACTGTGCCCACCCTCCGCGGTGCTCCCGTGACAGCCACCCTCCGGTTGCGCATTCCTCCGCTCCCACCATAACCTCTTACTACAGTAACCATCCTCGTCCTCCCACTGTGCCCACCCTCCGCGGTGCTCCCGTGGCAGCCACCCTCCGGTTGCGCATTTCTCCGCTCTCATCATATCCTCTTTCTACGGTAACTGTCCACGTCTTCCTTCCACAGTAACCTCCCACTGCTTTCTTCCCGTGTGCAGCCACTATCCAGATGCGCCTACCTCCGCTTTCCGCATGCACTTCTCCTTCCACGGCAGCCACCTTCAGCGTGATCCCCGTAGCAGCCGCCCTCCGGTTGCGCATTCCTCCGCTCCCACCATATCCTCTTACTACAGTAACCATCCTCGTCCTCCCACTGTGCCCACCCTCCGCGGTGCTCCCGTGGCAGCCACCCTCCGGTTGCGCATTTCTCCGCTCTCATCATATCCTCTTTCTACGGTAACTGTCCACGTCTTCCTTCCACAGTAACCTCCCACTGCTTTCTTCCCGTGTGCAGCCACTATCCAGATGCGCCTACCTCCGCTTTCCGCATGCACTTCTCCTTCCACGGCAGCCACCTTCAGCGTGATCCCCGTAGCAGCCGCCCTCCGGTGTCGCATTCCTCCGCTCCCACCATATCCTCTTACTACAGTAACCATCCTCGTCCTCCCACTGTGCCCACCCTCCGCGGTGCTCCCGTGGCAGCCACCCTCCGGTTGCGCATTTCTCCGCTCTCATCATATCCTCTTTCTACGGTAACTGTCCACGTCTTCCTTCCACAGTAACCTCCCACTGCTTTCTTCCCGTGTGCAGCCACTATCCAGATGCGCCTACCTCCGCTTTCCGCATGCACTTCTCCTTCCACGGCAGCCACCTTCAGCGTGATCCCCGTAGCAGCCGCCCTCCGGTTGCGCATTCCTCCGCTCCCACCATATCCTCTTACTACAGTAACCATCCTCGTCCTCCCACTGTGCCCACCCTCCGCGGTGCTCCCGTGGCAGCCACCCTCCGGTTGCGCATTTCTCCGCTCTCATCATATCCTCTTTCTACGGTAACTGTCCACGTCTTCCTTCCACAGTAACCTCCCACTGCTTTCTTCCCGTGTGCAGCCACTATCCAGATGCGCCTACCTCCGCTTTCCGCATGCACTTCTCCTTCCACGGCAGCCACCTTCAGCGTGATCCCCGTAGCAGCCGCCCTCCGGTTGCGCTTTCCTCCGCTCCGACCCTATCCTCTTACTACAGTAACCATCCTCGTCCTCCCACTGTGACCACCCTCCGCGGTGCTCCCGTGGCAGCCACCCTCCGGTTGCGCATTTCTCCGCTCTCATCATATCCTCTTTCTACGGTAACTGTCCACGTCTTCCTTCCACAGTAACCTCCCACTGATTTCTTCCCGTGTGCAGCCACTATCCAGATGCGCGTACCTCCGCTTTCCGCATGCACTTCTCCTTACACGGCAGCCACCTTCAGCGTGATCACCGTAGCAGCCGCCCTCCGGTTGCGCTTTCCTCCGCTCCCACCCTATCCTCTTACTACAGTAACCATCCTCGTCCTCCCACTGTGACCACCCTCCGCGGTGCTCCCGTGGCAGCCACCCTCCGGTTGCGCATTTCTCCGCTCTCAACATATCCTCTTTCTACGGTAACTGTCCACGTCTTCCTTCCACAGTAACCTCCCACTGATTTCTTCCCGTGTGCAGCCACTATCCAGATGCGCCTACCTCCGCTTTCCGCATGCACTTCTCCTTCCACGGCAGCCACCTTCAGCGTGATCCCCGTAGCAGCCGCCCTCCGGTGTCGCATTCCTCCGCTCACACCCTATCCTCTTACTACAGTAACCATCCTCGTCCTCCCATTGTGACCACCCTCCGCGGTGCTCCCGTGGCAGCCACCCGCCGGTTGCGCATTTCTCCGCTCTCATCATATCCTCTTTCTACGGTAACTGTCCACGTCTTCCCTCCACAGTAACCTCCCACTGCTTTCTTCCCGTGTGCAGCCACTATCCAGATGCGCCTACCTCCGCTTTCCGCATGCACTTCTCCTTCCACGGCAGCCACCTTCAGCGTGATCCCCGTAGCAGCCGCCCTCCGGTGTCGCATTCCTCCGCTCACACCCTATCCTCTTACTACAGTAACCATCCTCGTCCTCCCATTGTGACCACCCTCCGCGGTGCTCCCGTGGCAGCCACCCTCCGGTTGCGCATTTCTCCGCTCTCATCATATCCTCTTTCTACGGTAACTGTCCACGTCTTCCTTCCACAGTAACCTCCCACTGCTTTCTTCCCGTGTGCAGCCACTATCCAGATGCGCGTACCTCCGCTTTCCGCATGCACTTCTCCTTCCACGGCAGCCACCTTCAGCGTGATCCCCGTAGCAGCCGCCCTCCGGTTGCGCTTTCCTCCGCTCCCACCCTATCCTCTTACTACAGTAACCATCCTCGTCCTCCCACTGTGACCACCCTCCGCGGTGCTCCCGTGACAGGCACCCTCCGGTTGCGCATTCCTCCGCTCCCACCATAACCTCTTACTACAGTAACCTTCATCGTCCTCCCACCGTAACCACCCCCACGGTTTTCCCGTGGCAGCCAAGCTCCGGTGTCGCATTCCTCCGCTCCCACCCTATCCTCTTACTACAGTAACCATCCTCGTCCTCCCACTGTGACCACCCTCCGCGGTGCTCCCGTGGCAGCCACCCGCCGGTTGCGCATTCCTCCGCTCCCACCATAACCTCTTACTACAGTAACCGTCATCGTCCTCCCACCGTAACCACCCCCACGGGTTTCCCGTGGCAGCCAAGCTCCGGTGTCGCATTCCTCCGCTCCCCCCTATCCTCTTACTACGGTAATCATCCTCGTCCTCCCACTGTGACCACCCTCCGCGGTGCTCCCGTGGCAGCCACCCTCCGGTTGCGCATTCCTCCGCTCCCACCATAACCTCTTACTACAGTAACCGTCATCGTCCTCCCACCGTAACCACCCCCACGGTTTTCCCGTGGCAGCCAAGCTCCGGTGTCGCATTCCTCCGCTCCCACCCTATCCTCTTACTACAGTAACCATCCTCGTCCTCCCACTGTGACCACCCTCCGCGGTGCTCCCGTGGCAGCCACCCTCCGGTTGCGCATTCCTCCGCTCCCACCATAACCTCTTACTACAGTAACCGTCATCGTCCTCCCACCGTAACCACCCCCACGGGTTTCCCGTGGCAGCCAAGCTCCGGCGTCGCATTCCTCCGCTCCCACCCTATCCTCTTACTACAGTAACCATCCTCGTCCTCCCGCTGTGACCACCCTCCGCGGTGCTCCCGTGGCAGCCACCCTCCGGTTGCGCATTCCTCCGCTCCCACCATAACCTCTTACTACAGTAACCCTCATCGTCCTCCCACCGTAACCACCCCCACGGTTTTCCCGTGGCAGCCAAGCTCCGGTGTCGCATTCCTCCGCTCCCACCCTATCCTCTTACTACAGTAACCATCCTCGTCCTCCCACTGTGACCACCCTCCGCGGTGCTCCCGTGGCAGCCACCCTCCGGTTGCGCATTCCTCCGCTCCCACCATAACCTCTTACTACAGTAACCGTCATCGTCCTCCCACCGTAACCTCCCCCACGGTTCTCCCGTGGCAGCCAAGCTCCGGTGTCGCATTCCTCCACTCCCACCTTATCCTCTTACTACAGTAATCATCCTCGTCCTCCCACTGTGACCACCCTCCGCGGTGCTCCCGTGGCAGCCACCCTCCGGTTGCGCATTCCTCCGCTCCCACCATAACCTCTTACTACAGTAACCCTCATCGTCCTCCCACCGTAACCACCCCCACGGTTTTCCCGTGGCAGCCAAGCTCCGGTGTCGCATTCCTCCGCTCCTACCCTATCCTCTTACCACAGTATCATCCTCGTCCTCCCACTGTGATCACCCTCCGCGGTGCTCCCGTGACAGCCACCCTCCGGTTGCGCATTCCTCCGCTCCCACCATAACCTCTTACTACAGTAACCGTCATCGTCCTCCCACCGTAACCACCCCCACGGTTTTCCCGTGGCAGCCAAGCTCCGGTGTCGCATTCCTCCGCTCCCACCCTATCCTCTTACTACAGTAATCATCCTCGTCCTCCCACTGTGACCACCCTCCGCGGTGTTCCCGTGGCAGCCACCCTCCGGTTGCGCATTCCTCCGCTCCCACCATAACCTCTTACTACAGTAACCGTCATCGTCCTCCCACCGTAACCACCCCCACGGTTTTCCCGTGGCAGCCAAGCTCCGGTGTCGCATTCCTCCGCTCCCACCCTATCCTCTTACTACAGTAATCATCCTCGTCCTCCCACTGTGACCACCCTCCGCGGTGCTCCCGTGGCAGCCCCCCTCCGGTTGCGCATTCCTCCGCTCCCACCATAACCTCTTACTACAGTAACCCTCATCGTCCTCCCACCGTAACCACCCCCACGGTTTTCCCGTGGCAGCCAAGCTCCGGTGTCGCATTCCTCCGCTCCCACCCTATCCTCTTACTACAGTGATCATCCTCGTCCTCCCACTGTGACCACCCTCCGCGGTGCTCCCGTGGCAGCCACCCTCCGGTTGCGCATTCCTCCGCTCCCACCATAACCTCTTACTACACAGTAACCCTCATCGTCCTCCCACCGTAACCACCCCCACGGTTTTCCCGTGGCAGCCAAGCTCCGGTGTCGCATTCCTCAGCTCCCACCCTATCCTCTTACTACAGTAACCATCCTCGTCCTCCCACTGTGACCACCCTCCGCGGTGCTCCCGTGACAGCCACCCTCCGGTTGCGCATTCCTCCGCTCCCACCATAACCTCTTACTACAGTAACCCTCATCGTCCTCCCACCGTAACCACCCCCACGGTTTTCCCGTGGCAGCCAAGCTCCGGTGTCGCATTCCTCCGCTCCCACCCTATCCTCTTACTACCGTAACCATCCTCGTCCTCCCACTGTGACCACCCTCCGCTGTGCTCCCGTGGCAGCCACGCTCCGGTTGCGCATTCCTCCGCTCCCACCATAACCTCTTACTACAGTAGCCCTCATCGTCCTCCCACCGTAACCACCCCCACGGTTTTCCCGTGGCAGCCAAGCTCCGGTGTCGCATTCCTCCGCTCCCACCCTATCCTCTTACTACAGTGATCATCCTCGTCCTCCCACTGTGACAACCCTCCGCGGTGCTCCCGTAGCAGCCACCCTCCGGTTGCGCATTCCTCCGCTCCCACCATAACCTCTTACTACAGTAACCCTCATCGTCCTCCCACCGTAACCACCCCCACGGTTTTCCCGTGGCAGCCAAGCTCCGGTGTCGCATTCCTCCGCTCCCACCCTATCCTCTTACTACAGTAACCGTCCTCATCCTCCCACTATAACAACCCTCTGTGTTATTCCTGTGTGCAGCCAATATCAAGCTGCGCATACCTCCGCTTTCCCCATACCGTTCTCTCTCCATGGTAACCACCTTCATCGTGATCCCAGCGGCAGCCACTTTCCTCTTTCTACAGTAACCGTCCTCATTCTCCGACTGTAACCACTCTGCGCGTTGTTCCTGTGGCAGCCACTCTCCTGTTGCGCTTTTCTCTGCTTTCCCCATATCCTCCTCTTTCCACCGTAACCACCCTCCGCTTGTCCCCAGTGGCAGCCACTGTCCGTTTGCACATTTCCCCGCTTTCCCTACACCCTCCTATTTCCACCGCAACCACCCTCCGTGTAGTCTCTGTGTCAACCAACCCCCAGTTGCACATACCTCCGTTTTACCCGTGCCCTTCTCTTCGATGGTGACCACCCTCGGCTGGGCGCCCGTGGCAGCCACTCTCCAGTTGCGCTCACCTCCACTCTCCCCATATCCTCTTCCTACGGTAACCGTCTTCATCATTCCACAGTAACCAGCGGCCGCGTTGATCCCGAGACAACCACCCTCTGGTCGCGCATTTCTCCGCTTTCCCCATACCCTCCTCTTTCCACAGTAACCACCCTCCGCCTGGTTCCAGGGTCAGCCACCCTGCGGCTGCGCAGTCCTCTTTCCCCGCACGTTCCTCGTATACCACCGCAAACGAAACCCTCCGCTATCGCCACATCTTCTGCTTTCCACGGTAACCCTCCTGCTTCCCCGTGGTTAACACCCTACTGTTACGCCGACTACCGCTACTATGGCGCTGAGGGCAAACAACAGCATGCGACAAGGGACAAGAAAGAAGACAGGAACAGCGCACTTCTCCGCTTTCCCGTAAACATTGCTCTTTCCACGGCAACTCTCCATTTCATTACTACGGCGTTGAACGCAGGGAACGGGCCTACAACAGCAATCACTGTAAAAGCGACCCTTGGAAACGCCCTGCAATGGGGAACCGGTCGATATAGTACTGCGCTGAACTTGCGAATTTAAATGAAGTCAGAAACATAAAATGAAGATGCGTGAATGTTTTATCTCCTACGAATACAGCTGAGCTGAGCAGACACATCTGTTGTCCTGTTCTGCCCCCTCTGATTTTTTTTATAGGGCATTTGCTACACCACCTACTCGGCGTGCAACAAAACCGGAGGGGGCGAGGGCAGGGGCTCCAGTATATGTGAAATTAACTATAGAAAAACTAACACCAATAAATAAGAAATATAAATTGGACTGAACTGAAACGAAAACTTTGTTAATGCGGCAAGCAAGCGCACGTTTGGTACGGACGCCTTTCTCGCTTTACCAGAACGATCGTTTTCAGCTGTCGATGAATCAACAGCTTGCAAAAAAACCACATCAAGCAGTTTTGAAGACTGCTTCGAAAGCAGAAGTTTAATGTGTTGCTGCAAAAAGGAAGAAAAAAAGACAAGAAACCGGAAACATTAAACACAGCAACATTGCTCAGGACTGTTATACTAGCAAGTTGCTCTGCAATCTAAGTAACTGACGGCAACAGGTTCAGCAATTAGGAAAAAAAGAAAAAAATTGGCAGTGGCTTAGCTCGGCTATACACGCCAGGATGTACGTAGCGAAAGCTAAGGCATAGCTTCGTTAGCCTTGGTTAATCTTGATTGCAAGTCCAGGTTAGTCTCGTTGTCTGGCTAGTTGTTGTCACGTGGTTCCTCACGCGGTTGGTCACGTGAACAGTCACGTGGTCGGTCACGTGGTGCGGTGCGACCACGGTGGGAATGCGAGCTCGTGGCCAATGTAGCTTGCGCTACAATAAAGGAGAAATAAACGTATTCTCGATAGCCAGGCCTCATTCAGTACTCACGCCGAGGTAGTCACTCGAGCAGTGTCACTTCAAGGTAATGTAACTCCACTCCACAGTGGCTCAAGATGACTTCAGCGCACAGTGCACGTACGGCTCATTTGAATCAACTGCTGCGACAGTTAATTCGAAGAATCTTTACAGACAACGTCGAAGCATCTTGGCTTCGGTGTGCTAGACAGCCACACAGTACAAACCGGCTGTATATAACGAAACGGATACGTCAGAACGATGTCTACCACGAAATAATGTCTCGTTACTCCGCGGAAAAAAAGGAAAAAGAAAAGACGCAGCAATCGTCAATTCCTCAGTCGCAGCGAAACGACGACCTGGTGGCCATATATCGAAACGACGGCTACAGCGAAGGAGTCGCCGCTGGCTTCCTTTATGCGCTTACACATACAAGGATATCCTCATCGAACAGACCTCAGCGCTTTATCAACCGGCGTACGCGATCAAGACAATCAGAGTTCGCCGCTCTATATAGGGGCCGTTCGATGGACGAGCGCTGGTCCGAGCGCAGTCGTCCAGAGTCCGTCAGGACACGCCAGCTCATCGTTAACTTCAAGAATGCCCGCACGAAGCGGTCCACCGCGGCAGCGTGCTCAACTTCCCCTTCCCGCTCCATGCGCCCCTTGAATGCCTCCCAACAGCCCAGGTTCAGGACAACAGGAAGCGGGCGAATTCTGTGTGTGCGGAGCCGCGGGGTACGCCAGCACTCTCGCAACCGTTACACTGTGCAACCCACACGCGATGCTTTGTTTTCCTATCAGTACACATATCTGGCTTGTCCGCGTTGCCTGCTTTTGTTTTAACGATATACCCCCGGAAGATAACGCAAATCACGAGACGAACAGAACTGTTGCGCCAGCAGTTCTGTTCAATTCGACAGGTGCGATCGACCACTCGCTGTACGTGCAACAGCTCCCGTGACGAGAACTTGAACAATGCGCGCACGCAGGATATACCGTCATCGCTGACGCGTTTACCGCTGCGGAGGGGAGAGAGGGAGTCTGGACTACTTCCCAAGGGGCACTGAAACTCCCTTGGACGTCCACGGGAGATCCAGTGGACGTCCTCTGAACGTCCACATGACGTCCAAGGGAGTTTCAGTGCCCACTGGTTGTTGCCGCTTCACGGCCCGAGCCTCTGAAATGGTGTGAGGTGTAACCTGGGGCTAGGCGAATCGACATCTCGACATACGATATCACACAGCACGCAGTGCGCGGAGTAACGTCCGTTCTGTTGAAGCCGGCAGACGGGAGCGTGGTTGCCAGATATTTCGGGGCGTCTGCTGTCTTTTCGCGAGTGCATGTTAGTGAACAACGCTGGGGTCGGAGCCCTCTGGCCAAAAAGATACGACACAATGAGTCACAGGTGAATACGAGCGAGCAACGCCGAACCACATAGTTAGGGGAAGGGCTTCGAATAAACAAGAATGACGGAAGTGATAAAGGAATTGCAGCACGGGCCAGCAACTTGTAACATTCCAGAAGCGACCGTATACCGTGGTTTCCGGTTCATATTTATACCGACTGAACGCACTTATGTACACACGCAGCAAGCCGTACCATTTCCACTGGGAGCCCCTGCCCAGCACACACTGCCTCGAAAAGGAAGCTCCGACATCTTTCGTGTTGCAAGTTACAGCGAACGCGAGTGTACGCCTGTTGCAACGTAACGGCTGTAACGAAATAACCTCCACTACAGTTCAATTTTGAAACAACGGCATACAGAGGCGCAGACGTGAGGTCAACATCAGCACATTCGAGCTCTGAACAGTGCTGCACCTGAAAGCCATACACGCTTCTTCCCCGCGACTTGACTGCATGCAGGTGAGAGAACACCCATAAATATCAACCACGCGGCAGACATGTTTACCACACCGACACGATTTATACGACAGTCTGTCGCGCGCTTTCTCGCACAAACTTGGCCCGCCAGCAGGTGCACTATTCAGATCATGAAAGGAAGAAAATGAAAGGAAAATGTCCGCGCCGCATACGTGGGCGCTCCCGAAGTAACAAATGACTGCTTGGGTAAGCCGTACGTATATTAATCGCCGACTGCGGACAAGGCATATGTGAATGCGCAACAATAATAATAAAAAGAGGCAACACGTGCGTCAACAAAACCGGAAACTCCGCAAATGAACATGCACACACAATTTGCTGAATACATAAGCGCAGCTGTGAGGCACGGCGTCAAGCATACGCTCTGCATGCCGCATGGTTCGCCGCCTCGCGGTTGTCCCAAAAACAGTCCAGCGACATCAGCATACCGGGCGGACATTTATGAGATAAACTCCTGTTTATGCTCTTTCTGCAGGCATTGCAATGGCCGCTATCGCAGTCATCCAGAAAGAATGGGATGAAATCCGGCGCTGAGTGGACAGGAAATGAGAATTTACGCCTGGATTATTGCACATCGTGCAGTTCAACGCCCCTTCGAATACCTGACGCGCGCCAGGGGTTTCGTGCACACAGGCTCCGTCCACCGAATTATCGCAATACAGGTTGACCAGAGTACATTATCCCGTAGTTTTCTAGCACATTAAGACACGTGCTTCGCTGAAATTCGAACGTTCCGAGCAGTTCAGTAAACAAATTCCTTGCGGCGCGAACGCCATAAAACAAGTTTTCTTTTTTCTTTATGCCAGAAATCTGCACAACCCGAAGAATAATGCCTTAATTAACCCGTTCCCCACTCAGTCTCCTACCGGAGTTCATTAACTCCATCGTGTTACCAAAATGACATCATTTGCTTCTGCTGGCAAAAAAAAAAAATGTCACGTGGCTTTCACCACATTATCCGCCGCAGTGACTCAGTGGTTAGAGCGCTCGGCTACTGATCCGGACTTCCCGTGTTCGAACCCGACCGCGGCGGCTGCGTTTCGATGGAGGCGGAAGGCTAAGGCGCCAGTGTGCTGTGCGATGTCAGTGCACGGTAAAGATGCCCAGGTGGTCGAAATTATTCCGGAGCCCTCCACTACGGCACCTCTTTCTTCTTTCACTCCCTCCTTTATCCTTTCCCTTACGGCGGGGTTCAGGTGTCCGCCGACATGTGACAGATACTGGGCCATTTCCTTTCCCCAAAAACCAATTTTCAATTTTTTACCCCTTTTGGGGTCTCGCCAATGGGATTTATGACGAACGCGTTATTTATTAATTCTAACGCTGTGTTTTTTTTTTGTCAGTTGCTGTAATGACGGCATCCATGTAAAGTACTTACGGATTGAAATAGGACATTCGGAGCGCTAGCCTTGCAGTGCCACGCAGGCATGTGGTAAACCACAGGCCGGCTCATTGGCTACTGGAAGGAACAATTCTGCTTTGTAGATGTTCTCCCTCTCGCGCCATACCACAATGCACCACCTTGGTTCCATGAGCGTCTACGGGCGGCGCTCCACGAAACGACGGCCACGCGCTCCGAATGTCCTATTTCAATCCGTGAGTACTGTACATACACTTGGTGACCTGTGCAATGAAAGATAGGGTAATCTGATAGGGTCATCCTTGTGCAGAAAACAAAAACAATAAAAAGGAGCGGCAAGCAGGCGGTAAGGGGTAACTGGCACGCGCAGTTTGCGCGCCCGCAAACAGGCTACATAAGACCCTCCAAGCGCAAGGCTCAGTGCTAATGCACGCTTCACGGGAGGCGCGAAGACGTGGAGTTCGCCGTGAAACAAAAAAAAAAAAGAAACTGGAGGTCTTTACTACCACGTACAAGGGTAGCGAAACCTGCAGAGTCGGCAGCGGCTATGAATGCCAGCGACGGCGCATCAACTTCAAACAGGATGCGAGCCGCTCGGGTTTCGAAAGTGACTCGCTCCAAGACAATAGGGGTAGAAAATTAAAAAAAAAGTGCAGAAAATGAACGGCGAAGCGTGACTCCACACCGCAGTGACGTGCGTGAGCCGGCTAACCACCCTCTCAACTACGGCTTCGTCTGTTGCACGCACTCTGCTCCGAGCGAACGGCTTTCCGCCGCCCCCGAAAACGAGACGTTAATATCTCAGGTAAGGCGTACAGGAAAACATTTTAACCAAGCCGTTTGCTGACGGGGAAGTTCTTCGCGAACGAAACTCGGAGGAGACCTGGCAGCAGACCACACCACCAAGCTTGCGCGTGCGCGCAACGGGTACCAGCGCGGGCATCAATAAAGCGCGCGCGCGCGCGTGTGACACGGCACACAGCAGGGGATCGAGAAACGAACGGGGCCTCCCCCGTCAAGACAACTGACAAACTCCCAAGTAGGAAGAGAAATAAAATGGACAAAGCGGGGCGCACGCGCTGGTTCCGGCACGAAGCGCGCAAGAGGCCGAGGCATTGACCTTCCCTTTGCTCGCTAAGGGATCGATCCAATGGAAAACTGCGCCCAATTGCAACGGGATGCGAGTGCGATGCGCGGTAGCCAGCAGCGGCTTCCGTGCAGAGAAGGGCCTCTCTCTTCACTTCGCGGCAGGCGCGAAACCGCTGGTTTTCTAAGCGATCGCTGCACCCTGGGAATCGCATTTGGCCCGGAAAAAGAACTGCCGCGGAAAGAATACTCGCACGCGCAAAAAACGGCGCTGCACGGTCTAGTGGTCAGTGGGAGGGCCCCTGCCCACATCGCTGGTGCGGGCTCGCGACCGTCGAGTAGGAAGGAAAGCACGCGGCTTTTCGCGGCCTCAGTTCCCCCGCGAGAAGCGAATTTGGGCAATTTACTCGCGTGATGGACGTTTATGGAGAAATAAACATCCATATCGGTCCTGTGCAGCGAAATAAACCGCTCGAAAAGAGAGGTTATCTTTTTTTTTACGCCGTCGCTTCTCTCACCTCGCCAGTGGTCCCGTCTTCTTGGCCCGCTGACTGAGAATCCGCTCCACCACGGCCAGGTTTCCATTGCGGGAGGCTTCGAGAAGCTCCTGCTCCTTGCCCATGCTGCGGAGTATCCCCAAAACACACCTCTCACGCACTCACATCGCGATAACACAGCTGATTAAAGACGCAGGCATCACGACTCGCACGGGAGAACATCGGAGAGCTAGCGGAGTCGGGAAGATGGCTTCCGTTTGCACAGTGGTGATCGGTTTCGAACTCAACAAAAAACTTAAATAATATTAAAAATTAACTTTTAGATGTAGTAGTAGCAAGTTTTTAATAAATATTTTGTCAAACTTTGGTTTTGTTAAGTTTTCTTAGATGCGCAACTAGTGCTGCACTCCGTTGGCTTTTACTGTTTTGTTTGTTTATCGAGCGTCCGTGCGTCAGAGTGCCGTTCTCGGTGCTGTATGTGTAGCGTGCTGAAAGATGTGCGGTTACTGTCAAATAGCTTTGCGGGTATTTCTACACGGATTTTATGCGTGAATGTGCGAAGATGAGGAACTTTGTGATCGTGTTGTGCTTTCTTTCTCTGGTGCGCGATGGAGAATTAAAAGGTAAACCTCCTCTCCAAGCCGGGTACACTTCCAGTCGACCTTTCGTGTTGCTGCGGTTGTTGCTGTTGTACTGACCATCAATCGCGCTCAGCACCTAGGAAATACTTGCCGAGTGTTCTTAGCAAGAACCACTTCACGGTGGAGAAGTGTATCAGCGGCGCTGGGGCAAAGTCTCCGCGATTCTCCTTTGACTTCGTTTTTTGTTTTCGAGGGGTGTCTAGATTTACGCTTCGATCACGTAGTACCTCTGCTGGCTTAGCAGTGCGTTAGCTCGTCACACCTATTATGACTTACATGTATTATGTCATTCCGTGTCATACAGTGGAAGCAATAGCAACTTGGTAGTTTTACTCCCGACGCAACAGCTCGCGGAGTTTGCTCAATAACCATAACAATATCTACCGAGCACTAGTGTAGTAAACTAGCAAACTGTGTTCTGTTGTCACGCGTAATCATTCTCGGAAGAGAGCAGCAGCCTCATCGGTGTGATCACAGGCATAGAAACATGAGCTAGGCCGCTATAGAACTGCGTCGTAGCGAAAATCGGTTAAAAATTGCGACAACCTCACGCAACAATCTCTGCCACCAGCATCTTTCGCCCGTGTCAGTGGAGGGAAGCGTTTTGGGAGTGATCTACCGCCTGCACTGTTTCCGGCTCGATTTCACAACTTGTGGTGTATTGTTATCGCGGCCGTTCAGCCTCCTCAATTGCTACCCATTTTGCACTAATCAGTTCTGCGAATGAGAAGTTCGCTTGTATTTTGACCGGACTTGTGGCATATATGGTTGTAGAATGCGCCACTATCGAGAGGTAATGTCACGACAAGCATTTTGCCTTTAGAGTTGTGCTGGGAAATGAATGGAATGTATAACTTCCGTTATCAACTCTCACAAAGAGGTCGGAGCAGAATAAAGAAATATTGAAGTTTTCAGCACTGCGATTGCCAAGCTAGCCAACACTTGTTTCAAAATGCCACTGAAGATCATGCATGTGATCAGGAAAGCTCTGCAAAAAATAAGGTCTTGCTCATGAGAGGTTTTTCTCGCTGATCCCAATGGTTCAGGGCAAACATTTCAAGTGCAGAAGCTAGTAATATTGGTTGCACTACGAAACATTTTATGTTTCGCGACCTGTACTATCAAGGTGTGTTCAACATGGTTTGCCTTGTAAACTCTGGGGCCGTCGTGGTTGATCAGTGGTTATGGTGCTAAGCTGCTGACCCGATGAAAGCGGGTTCGTTCCCGGCCATTGCAGTCGAATTTCGATGGAGGCAAGATTCTAGATGCCCGTTTACTGTGCAATGTCAGTGCACGTTAAAGAACTCCAGGCGGTCGAAATTTCCGGAGCACATCACTATAGCGTCCCTCATACCCTGAGTCGCTTTGGGACGTTAAACCCCATAAACCAAACCAAACAAAACCTTGTGGACTCTACCCTTTTTTCTTAAAGGGACATTCGGGACAAATTGAAGTTGGCCTGTATCAGTAGATTTCTGCATTCTAGCGACAAACTGAAAATGCAGCACTTAAGAGCTAGAAAAGGCCAACAAATGAAATACCGATGTCGCCATCATGGGCTGGTTTCACGAGTAAGCTGCAGTGCGTCGGCACAGTTTTTTGGGCGTGGATCCCAGAGGCTAGGCTACTCCATCATTCGGTTCAAAATGGTGATCACACATTCATGTTCGAGTGGCGGGGAAATTTTGAAGTGCGATTTTCTCGACAAAGAATGTGTCATTTTGCTTCCAGATAAACATCAATATACCCAGAAATAACCATGTTATTGGTTTTTGCTGAGAAGCAGAATTAGGTTGAGTTGTCCTTGCCCGTTTAAGTCATCGAATCAAAAGAAGAAAAAAATAGGAACGTTATCTTTCACAGGAGTAGATCACATTTAAATACAGTCTCCACCAGCAGCAATGCATTTCTGTCACTGGCGGACTAATCTCTGCATGCTATTGCTGAACAGGGCAGTTGTTGACCACATCAACAACATCCTGAATCTTAGACTCCGGACCTCGCATCATATGGCTTCTTGCTTTTTCCAATGTGAAGAAACATATGAAATATATTGGCATGCTTCTGATAAAGTGGTTGGTGCAGCGCTTCATCAGTGCTGTCAACAGGCAGCCTCACTGTCCTGTGACAGCATGGAGTGACTAGTGCATCGACAGCAAAAGTGCATAACTGCAGATAGGGATATGCTGACAAGTTATACGCCACTGCTAAAGAGGGGATTCTAATCTTTCCTTTCACTGTAACATTTCTTAATTCAGCCACCTAATGAAAAAAGTACAGCGCAGGAGGCAGGACTTGCTGGACATCCCTCATATATGGTTTTCTGGTTCTTATTCCTGCATTGTTCTTTATTGCATTGTATACATTGATCACTGTACAATGACTGCTATTTGCACTGCTCAGTGTTTCCGAGCATTGCTAGTCATGCGGGAAGTGCAAAACTTCTTTTTGATGGTAATATGTGGGTTTGACAAATAGCATCAGGAAGTTTTCAGGCCCAATGGTGATGTCACTATATACAGCTTTCAATGAAACAATGGTAAATTATCAGCGTCTGTCTTGGCAAATGAGAGTACGTGTCATCTGTGATTTTTTGGGGGGCCGTGCATTTTTATTTCCATTTTTCAGTCCAACAACTTATTTCCATTTCTTCTTTGTCCCCTTGCAGATGAACAACTAAAAACCACAAATAGCATTGTCATAGATGTGTCAAGCGGTTTGAAGGCGTACCATGTGAGGACTTCTTTGCTGGGACGATCGCTGACTACATTTCGTGCAACTGGCATCCCATCGGACGCTAGTTATCTGCTGTTCCAAGCACACACACAGAATGTGCCGGTGACCATTGCATACAATGCGGAGGTGCCTGCTCCAGCTGCGGCCAGTGACACGGGCACCAACACTGGCTTGGTCATTGTGCTTGAAGCGTGGACCACAGATGCTACCACCTATATCCACAATTCAAACATCGACAACGTCACGGCACTACTTGTAGTCAACGTGCATGGCTCAAAAGGTGCGTAAGGAATTTCATGCTTGAAATGCTCAGAAACAACCCTCAGTAGTTGAAGCGTGGACCACAGATGTTACATCCTATATCCACAATTCAAACATTGACGTCATGGCACTACTTGTAGTCGACGTGCATGGCTCAAAAGGTGCGTAAGGAATTTCATGCATGAAATGCTCAGAAACAACCCTCAGTAGTTGAAGCGTGGACCACAGATGTTACCACCTATATCCACAGTTCAAACATTGACTACGTTACGGCACTACTTGTAGTCAACGTACATGGCTCAAAACGTGCGTAAGGAATTTCATGCATGAAATGCTCAGAAACAACCCTCAGTAGTTGAAGCGTGGACCACCGATGTTACCACCTATATCCACAGTTCAAACATTGACAACGTCACGGCACTACTTATAGTCGGCGTGCATGGCTCAAAAGGTGCGTAAGGAATTTCATGCATGAAATGCTCAGAAACAACCCTCAGTAGTTGAAGCGTGGACCACCGATGTTACCACCTATATCCACAGTTCAAACATTGACAACGTCACGGCACTACTTATAGTCGGCGTGCATGGCTCAAAAGGTGCGTAACGAATTTCATGCATGAAATGCTCAGAAACAACCCTCAGTAGTTGAAGCGTGGACCACAGATGTTACCACCTATATCCACAATTCAATCATTGACAACGTCACGGCACTACTTGTAGTCGACGTGCATGGCTCAAAAGGTGCGTAAGGAATTTCATGCATGAAATGCTCAGAAACAACCCTCAATAGTTGAAGCGTGGACCACAGATGTTACCACCTATATCCACAATTCAAACATTGACAACGTCACGGCACTACTTATAGTCGGCGTGCATGGCTCAAAAGGTGCGTAGCGAATTTCATGCATGAAATGCTCAGAAACAACCCTCAGTAGTTGAAGCGTGGACCACAGATGTTACAACCTGTATCCACAATTCAAACATTGACAATGTTACGGCACTACTTGTAGTCGACGTGCATGGCTCAAAAGGTGCGTAAGGAATTTCATGCATGAAATGCTCAGAAACAACCCTCAATAGTTGAAGCGTGGACCACAGATGTTACCACCTATATCCACAATTCAAACATTGATAACGTCCATGGCACTACTTGTAGTCGGCTTGCATGGCTCAAAAGGTGCGTAAGGAATTTCATGCATGAAATGCTCAGAAACAACCCTCAGTAGTTGAAGCGTGGACCACCGATGTTACCACCTATATCCACAGTTCAAACATTGACAATGTCACGGCACTACTTGTAGTCGGCGTGCATGGCTCAAAAGGTGCGTAAGGAATTTCATGCATGAAATGCTCAGAAACAACCCTCAGTAGTTGAAGCGGGGACCACAGATGTTACCACCTATATCCACAATTCAAACATTGACAACGTCACGGCACTACTTGTAGTCGATGTGCATGGCTCATAAGGTGCGTAACGAATTTCATGCATGAAATGCTCAGAAACAACCCTCAGTAGTTTTCTAGGAGTGAGCTTAATGAAACTCGAGTTATGTTTTTTTTGCAACTGAATGTCTGTCAGTCTTCAATAGGGTTTTCGACTTGTGCCTCTAGTTTTTAGTGCACACTGTAAGTTGCTAGTTCTGCCCATGCATTGGCGCACATTTGCTGGTTTGTTCAATTATCCATGGCTGAATGGCTTTAGAGTCGCATTGTGAAGGCATCCTTCAGGTTACTGTAGGAGGCTCCAACTATGCAGCAAGCCAAACTAATTTATGCCTTTGTCGTCCTGTGGGTTCTGGAGTCCTTAGGTACCGCTTTCTCTAGCATCAGCATTAAATGCGTGACAGTCGTTGTCCTGTTCTTCAGTTGCCCGTTTCTTTCTCAGCAGTATATGAGAGTCCTTAGTGCTTCCTTTGCTCTGGGCAGCCATTTCCTCCCCCATGGTGTTTTCTACAATTAAAATTGGCCAGGGTGGTAAGTTAGGCTAGTTGGTGATATTTTATGATGGTGGCAGTGCAAAATGGTGATGCAAGTGATAGGGACAAGTCGGCGCTGAACACTGATGCCTCTATCAAATGGAAGGAGCTGTTATGGAGGTCAGACTTGGAAAAGGTCGTCACTCTTTATTTGACACTTGCTCAGTTCCAATTACACATTTAAAACCGAAAAGTACAGGAGTGAGGAGAACTAGAACTGTTTAAACCTTATTTTTGTAAAAGCATCCTAAGCTCCATGGCTGTCGGAGTTCTACTGAAATGCAGTTAAATCAAACTGATGGCTAAGCCTGGTCTGTCCGACAGCAGTCTTCAGACATTTCGGCCACAGAGCTGGCAGCGTTGCAGGTCAGGTCCTATATTCTAACTTGACTTGTTGGGTCTGCACTCACCGATTGCCCGAAACTGCAGAGGTAATTGTACCTCTCAATCGCAAATAAAAGCACATTGGTCCCTTTGCACTGTCTGTGCTTGTTGGATAGAAAGCCTACATCTTGCTGCAGCTGTGTAAGCTTCTTTATTGAAGTAAAAGCACACCACGTTGAAAAAGAAAAATTACATATATCAATAAAGTAATCGTTATCCTCGTAAAACGCACCTTGAAGTACAGTTGTGCTCTTTAGCAAACAGTACCAAATTTGTGGTCACTACTTTTGAGTGCAGCTGCTAAACAACTGATGGCATCCAAATTGATGGCACACCTCTGAGGTTTTGTCCTATAGCTCTGTCTTCTGTGTTGAGGGCTATACAGCAAGAAACGGAGTCAGAATCGAGTGCATTTTGGTAGTAATACATGCCTCACTATCTTAACAGATGATCAAACAGCGCTTTGCACCTAGGCTGAGTGCCACATCAGTTTCCATTGTTTTAGCCACTCAATGACCGCTTCGAGGGGTTGAAGGTAGAAGAATGTGTGGCCTGTTTTGATGCTGTGAGCTGGAAATGTGAAGACTGGTGAATAAACTCATAATAAATAAATGCCATATAGCTGAAGTTTGCTGTTGGGCAAGCTGGTAACGCATTGTAGAAAATTAAAAGTTCAGGAGAAAACCTAGGGCAACAGGGGTGGACAGAACAAACCCTTGCTCCTGTCGTTAAACTGGAGGGTTGAAGTTTTTTTAATGCAAGAACGTTAGTGCCCCCATGTCCGAAAAAATTGTCTGGCGGCGGTGTGTGTTCAACCATTTGAAGCCTCGCAGCAGGAGCAGCCAGAGCAACTGGCCGCTCCGGAAACCTAGATGGGCCACCTAGGTCACGTGACCTTGTGGTATCAACATAGCCTGCCCACCGGATTCTGAGCAAACTGGCCACCACCGGGGCAGGTGGCAATTAAATTAATGATTGGTCATGAGAGGCAACATAGGTCTCACAAGTCCCACCGATGCAGCATCTGCCATTGCAGAGGAGTGACGCATCACTTAACCGCTGCACCACTACGCCAGGAGTGGTATGAGGGCTCCCAGTGTTCCATGAATGTAAAGTCGACAATTACCAATTCCACATCAAATGAGCATTAACCCATTAACGCTATCGTGTCATACTCTTAAATGGCCTCAGAAAGGGGCTCTCGGTAAAGTTGCGGTGTATCTGGGATGTTAAAGGATGCTGCATAACAAATATCATCCAGCAAAAATTTTTTTAATGCGTTCTGAGGAAGCTGAGTTACCTGCAGTCAAAATTTGAACTTGCGCGTCTTTGCGCCTTTTCCTCTCCTCTTGTAAATTTCGCACGCCAAAACCGTTGACCCACTTGGCCCTTCCCCTACCTCTGCCGGCTGCCGGCACACGGGGAGTGGCCGCGGCCGTGGTAGCTGTGTGACGCCTGGAAGAATTTGGCACGGTGAACCAGTGATAACCCCCAGCTGCTGATGTCACTTGCACGACGTGACGTCGTATGCCAGGTTTAGTGTGAAATCCCAGCTCCAAGCCTCGCCGCGAGCTGTGAAAACAAGAGTTTTTTTTTTAATCCTTTGTAAATTTCCCGCTTACTATTGAGGTCCCGTGCATGACATGAACGCTTGATAGCGTGTACTCTACATAGTGCAAGCATTTTAAGGCCAAGCTCGAACACCCTTTTCTGTGGCCCTTTAAGGCAGAGCTTAAGTGTTCCGTGCAGTTTTTTTTTTTTATCTATTAAGAGCAGGACCTGATTAGATCCAGTGTGGGTTACAAATGGTTATTACAGTGGTGGGTTATTAGAGGTATGAATTAATCAGAGGCAAGAGAAGGAGGAAGAGAAAAACTTTTATGGAAAAAAATTTTGAAGAAGAGTGCCATGTGTGGAGACCTCAGTCCAGGACCCTTGGTAGATTTTGCCGTCTTCACCCATTCATGATGGAGGATAGTTGTGATAGCCTTACTGTGTTGACAAGCTTATACCATATGGTAGAATGTAGAGGGTTCTCCACAGTGGGGCAGTTTGATCTGTCTAGTGTTGAGAAGATTGCATATAGTCTTGTGGGGCAATGGAACATGTTAGTCGGTAGTTGTCTGAATATGCTTCCTGTCCCTTCGTAAGTGATTTGTGGTCTGGCGGATAGGTTTGCCAGGAAAGTGTTTGGTGTGTGGTGTCTCTGGAAGTGACTAGCGGTTGGTTGATCTGCTGCTGGCCTTCGCTTGCTTTAACAACAAGGTTTCCGCAGAAAGTGTAGTGAGCTGGTGCCCAAACGATAGTCACAATTCTTGTGAGGAGTAATTCCTGGAGAGTTAAAAGCTGTTTTATAGATTTGTCCGTTTGTGTAGGTTCGGCAGTCGATAGTGAGTCTGTGATTATGGTAGGGGCCGTGTTTTGTGTGATGACGAGTTCGATGGATTCCTCTTGAGTTTGCAGCGCGGTGGCATCTTTGAGCATGAGGCTAGTGAGAGTCTGAGTGGGGTTGGTGGCCTTTGCAGTCAGCGCATATGCTCTAGCTTAGTCAATTGTATATCCTTGTAGACCGCTCTGTTGCTTTGGCCATATGCTATCTCTCTTTTTCAGGCTCTAAGAATTTGTTGTCTCTGTTGATGCCCTAGGTGCATGTTACTAGGGCAGGGGGATATTTTTATGTTGCCTCCGATTTCATCAGGGATGTCTACCATGGTATTATGTATTTGTTGGGTAGTATATCGGAGACATTGTAGTAGTTGTCGGCCTATTGCGGTGGTTGCGAGTCTTTGTTGCTGGTATGTAAGGTGGGCTTCTGGGTTCCTCCAGGGTGCTGTGGAGTCCCAGAGCTCCTGTCAGTGGCTGTGCTCATGTGCAGACTGAGGGCTTGTTTATCTGCTTTCCTGATTAATGCTTCTACCTTCCTATTTTCATAGGGCTTGAATGCAATGTTAGTGTGGCATTCACAAACCTGAACAGGACGAAAGTCTGTACGAGGCATGTTGTGTTGTGCTCTTTCATGACGCGCCTCAGCGTGCATAAGATTTGGCCATCTGCGGCATAGAGCTTTTGGATCATGTAATTGTTACTAGTCTTCCTCGGACCTCGCACACCATCCAGCTTGATTTCAATGGTTGGTGTTGCAGTGTCCTTGAGATAGATTTTTTGTGTGTCAAAAGAAGTTCCGATTTCTGTGATGCACATTTGAAGCCACAGCTTTCCGCACAGGTGCAGACGATGTCTATGGCTTGCTGCAGTTTATCCTGCATCTCACCTCCTGAGCTCTGTCCTATCGGAATTGTTATGCCATCCACGTATAGTCCCAGGTGTAGACCAGAGTTTTAAATGACCAGAGTTTTAATTGAATTGTTTTGGGAGGTTAATAAGGGCAGTGTTGAAGTTAAAGGAAGTATGATTTTTTTTTTTTTTAAGCGAGAGGCTTATCTTGAGCGAATGTAATGTGGATTTAAAGCCAGAATGAAATGCTTCTTGATGGCATCAATATATCTGATGAGAGCTACATGGACTATGTACCTGAGTCATTTGTCAGACGTCCTCAAGGACTGATTTACTTCTGTTAATGAGAATCAGATCATCATGTAATCATGTAGTACATGAAGTAGCCCTGTGGACTGCAATATGTGCTTTAGTTTACGAGATCTCTGACATGTCTAGCATTACAAACAGATTTTTCAAAGCCTGTATGTGTGCACGAAATGAGTGGATGCTAAAAGATGGATTGTTTTCAAAACACACGCCAGTGTTTCATTTTCAGTGAGAAAAATATGCTGACAGATAAGTGTGCATGATTACTGCTTAACACGAATTTATAGAAATGGCCTTTTTGATCTTGAAGTAGGTCATCCTATGTTGCTTGCATTCACTTTGATAAGATGTAATACAGGAGAACATAAGTGAAAGGATTATAGCATGCAAATTTTCTCTCCGTGAGGCATGTGGCACTGGCAAGATGTTTCCCTTTCTGTTTTTCAGTAGTTCGCTTCAGTCATTTCAGCACACATTGCAGTCTTCAAAAGTGTTTTTATGACAACGCCTTAAATATGCAATGTATAAATCAAATCACGCCATTGTCATAATTAACTGTGAAATTAGAGTCAGCGCTAAGATGTAGTACACACACACACACCTCTCCTGAAATCTGTTGGGACATCCCGGTATCCACTGGATTGACTAGAATAGAATCGAAAATTTGTTTGCATATATCTCCTTTTTCCTAAATTCTGTACTATTTATGGTGATCTAGAAAAGTGATATAGCACTGTCAAAGACCTGTCGTTCATCCAGCCTCAGCATGAAAATATATTTATCGCTGTCGTTATGGGCCAGTAACAATTTTAACTGTTCCTATATCTAGTGGCATGATGATTGTACTTGTATAATGAACAGACTCGCCTACTTTGAGAGCAAAAGAGTAACTTTTTTTTTGCTGTCGTCTAATAAACGCATCCCTTTCTTTTGGTGCACAGTGTGCCGATGATGATACTGATGCCCAGTTTGGCATGCGCCCTTTTTGGTGCACCAAAATAACTACGCAATAGTGTTAAGTGCTATCTGTCAATTGTCAAGGGTACTATATATATACTTCACCCCACTTGACGAAGAGCCGGTAAGAATGTTTCGTACGCAATCGGAAAACCAATAGAAACCTTTTTTGGTCACTAAGGGCTTTTTGTTTGGAGTACCATATTAAGGATTGTTCCGACTTGTGGCTGGGCTTTGAGCTAAATACTGCCAGTTGTGCTCGCTTTAGGCTGCATTATAGGCCACTACACGACTTATATGTGCTAGTTTGAGGTAAAATTTTTGGACTCTGTCTCAACACGAAAACCATGCTGAAAAGTACGTTTTATTTAGTTTTGAAGGTGAGATTTAGCGGTTTAAGCACCGTATTTACTCGCATAATTGCACAACCCTAGTTTATCATCCTGGTTTATAAAAAAAAACTTTACTTGCATATTTTGTGCTCCTTGCATATTTTAAGCTCCCTTAGATACATCAACCAGAGGATCCTGCTGGAAATAGAACAAAGCATTTCAAATACGTCACACCATTTTATTTTAGAATGGATTCTTTCAAACACTCTTTTTTGGCTTGAACCATTGGCAGATGAAAAAATTACCAAAAGAGATTGTTCAATGTTCTGATTTTAAAGTTCTTGAAAATGCCCTCGCAAAATATTTGTAATTATTGTGAATTGTTATGCATAACATATCATTTTGTTTTAACCCTTGTTACTGTTTGTGGTCTGCACCTGTATTGTTCCAAATTGCTTGGGGTGATATTTCTGTCTCTCCTGATGCGCCGATGCATTGCAAGATCGACAAGCTGCAAGATCGACCTACAGGTGACGCTGTCGCTCCACTAGTGTGGATTGGCAGCGCCGCTGAAACTTAACTGCGGTGCTTCGCTTCCAAGTTTACAGAGGGTTTTCTGCCAATGGAAACATGCCCTTTGCAATGAATGAGTGATATACTGCTTAAAATATTCCAATTTTGCACATAAAAGCATAGAATCGGCAAACGCTACGTGAAAGAAGTGCGGATTGTAGGAAAACAAGGGACTGGTACGCAATTAAATAGCCTCTGTTTTGGGATTTTCTCAAGTTTTGCCATGCGTTTTGCTTGTATCGCATTCATAGCCCTGATATATTTATTGCATCACACTTGCCTGATGGCAGTTTTGTTTTTCTTCGCCTTTTCGCCAGTGTGCGCACCACTGCCTATGCCGCATAAGTGATATAGTTGTATGGGTGTCAAGGCAAATTTAGTGTAACTGCTAGCGGGTTCATTTCGCCTGATGAAGTCTCATGGTGGCACGGCGCTATGCTGAGAAGATAAGTGCCATTCGAAATGTACCTTTTCAGCAGCGTATTATGC
Source organism: Amblyomma americanum (assembly GCA_030143305.2). Classification (NCBI taxonomy): domain Eukaryota; kingdom Metazoa; phylum Arthropoda; class Arachnida; order Ixodida; family Ixodidae; genus Amblyomma; species Amblyomma americanum. The sequence goes on from JARKHS020009619.1 coordinate 148,597, forward strand.
ATGCACTTTCCCTCCTCTATTTTTCTAAAGTGACGCCGCTGTGCCATTCTTCCATGACAGGCGCTTCAGTGGGCAGAGACACGAACTTCGGGACGATACATTAGGTGCTGTGCTAGCATTTTCTAAGCTCATGCAGAGGCGTACATACTTTCCATGCTGACCTGACTCAAGAAAGGCACAGTCTGGTTCATTAACATCCTTGAGTCGAGGATTAAGTTGATTAAATACAGTGCTGGTAGCATACTGTCCGGCAGGTGTGTCACACGTGCTGGCACTTCTTTGAACTAGTTCCCCCAGTGTAAATCACGCCGGCATTGTACAGGAATTTTCGCCACACAGGAAAGCCGACTGTTCACATGTGTCACGTGAAGAGTGTTTCTGCTGAGTGGAGTAAGCTCGCCGAACTTACTGCGAAGTTATGATTTTTGCAGCCAATTTCAGCGAAGTTAATTGTGTGATGCTGCACGAATGACTCTTAAGTGTGAGTGTCACTCATTTCAAATGAGAGTTTGGCCATCTCACCATCTACCCTTTAACATCTCGGTCTCAATCACAGATTGACTCGATGACAGACTTACTCACCGTAGGGGCTCAGTGGTAAGGCGCTCGTCTACTGAGCCGGAGTACTCGTGGTCGAACCCGACTGCAGCGGCCGCGTTTCCATGGAGGCAAAACGCAAAAGGCGCCCGTGTGCTGTGTGGTGTCAGTGCATGCTGAAGATCCCCAGGTGGTCGAAATTATTCCGGAAGTCCACTATCTTTCTGCCTTCCTTCCTTCACTCCCTTCTTTATTCCTTCTCTTAGGGCACCATTCAGGTGTCCCCTGAGATATGTGAGACAGTTACTGCGTCACTTCCTTTCCTCAAAACCAATTTTTCAATTTTTTTTCGTTGACAATAATAATAATAATAATAATTGGTTTTGGGGGGAAAAGAAATGGCGTAGTATCTGTCTCATATATCATTGGACACCTGAACTGTGCCAAGGGAAGGGTAAAGGAGGGAGTGAAAGAAGAAAGGAAGAGAGAGGTGCCGTAGTGGAGGGCTCCGGAATAATTTCGACCACCTGGGGATCTTTAACGTGCACTGACATCACACAGCACACGGGCGCCTTAGCGTTTTTCCTCCATAAAAACGCAGCCGGCGCGGTCGGGACCAACCCGGGAACTCCGGATCAGTAGTCGAGCACCCTAACCACTGAGCCACCGCGGCGGCGGGGCATTTTTTTTTTTTCGTTGACAGAATGCAGCTTTTAAGCTAAATACAATCAGATGTAGTCATAGCATGTCCTTTTTCTGTTGGCAGATTGTAATGATGACAGCACTTTTTTGTGAACATCTGATTGTGCTCAGGCACTCTGCCAAAGGGAAGAGGCCGCCTCGCTCCCATGGCTTTCCTGTGTTGGGTGTGCTCCTCCTATCGTTCTATGTGAACCGAGCAGTCCCGTGATGAATCTCAGGCAGAAGGGGGGGACACTGGCACGCTGTGTCCCCCCACCCTAAGCGAAGGGGGAGTCAGGAACCCCCCCCCTTTGTGATTTACGCCACTGCATGGCAGCCTAATATGTTGATGCTTGCCGTTCACTTGCTACACTTGCGTGTGGCTTCTCTTACCAAGCTACCCAAATCTAATACACTATAGGCATTGTTCACTGGTCATCATCCTGCAGAGGCAAGGCATTCTTAATCACGTGTCTGTGGTTTCCAGATACAGCAATGTGAATGGCGACGACTTTTGTGCTTACTTGTCGATTGTGATAACCGTGAGCACTTAAAGGCCGTTGTGGTAATGTGAGCACCTATTCTCACTTACATTCCCAAATTGGGGTCTAGGCTCACAACACTTGTGCTTGTTCTTTATCAATCTGAAAAGGGCAATTGCAGAGTGTTTCATTATCGCTTATTTCACTCACTGCCGTACTTTTATTCCTAGCTGGGATTGTGAGTGCAGTGCGTGCCAGTCAAATGCAAAGCACTCTGCTGTTGCAACCTTGCTGCTTATCTACAGAACAATAAAAAAGAGCAAAATACTTTCCATATCACCTCCTGTGGGACCAGCAGGTGGATGGAGTAATTCATTGAAATGGAGCTGAGGGATCTCTTCAAGTCAGAAATAATTTGTAAAAAAGAAATATAATCTAAAATATTTTGCTTCTGCCAGTTAAAACTGCCCATTGACATCTTCTGGCCACAAGATCAGCCTGTAAGTTCAGCACAGTCACTCATCTAGTGTGGATAAGCAACCGGCAGGTGCCATGGAAATGTTCATGGCGGCAGTTCACTTTGACGATTATGATTGGCAGCTGTGAAAAAGGATGTGATGGGCTTACTGCAGTGGGGCAAGTAATATATTTCTTAAAGACGTTCAAGTCTTTTTTAGAAAAATGTAGAAACCTTGTCCACTACATAAAAGAAATGCTAGTTGTCAGGAAACATAAAGGTGGCACATAACCACATAAGCGTTGTAAAAATTTTGTTTTCTTTGACGTCATAAGTTTGCACCCTGCTTATGTTCATAATCTGGTTCTTGCTGCATCACACTTAACTTGTGGCACATTAATTTATTGTTTGGGTATTCTCTGGTGTGGAAGTGCTACTGCCAATTTCCATCATAGTAATAGCTGCACGTTCTTTATATACAGCTAATTTCACTGTTTGCACACTTGATTTTTATTGTTTTTAATCATAGGAGAACAAATATCCCTTTGCCGCCGTGGTTATCGGGTGGCAACTTAAATTTTGGATTTATCTGCTTTTAGTGATATTCATAGAACAGTTCACTGAATGAGAACCTTCTTCACTGATGCACTGACCGGAAACAGTTGAGTTGTAGTTGTATTCTAGCTATTAGTACTACTAATAGTGCAGGAGTGCGTACATGTTTCTTCTCCTTGTGACCATCTCACAATGCTAAACTCGAGTGATCTTGAATTCCTGAATGCTTTTGTACCTTTCCTGTCTTCTAACCTCCGCACAGTTGGCGTGCTTTTCCTCTCCCATAGAAGCCTGTGTATTGTATCGAGGCTTTGGCAAATGGCAGCAACTAGCTTTTACTCCCTATTTGAAGTCTGTTTAACTAAATAGTCTTCACCAGTGAGGCTGTCTAAATTGTCCTGTTGAGGCAACCTTTGGCTGCAATCTTTCACTGAATGTGTTTTTCAGGGCATGGTGCACCTTTTTTTTGCAGATTACAGCATGATGAACATAGGGTTTTGTTTAACTCACCATTCTTCCGTCTTTCGTTTGTATTGTTTGCACTTTGTACACCATCTGACCTGGAGTTCTTCATATCATATTTATCTTCCAGACCTGTACCTCGGCTATGAGGCCCAGTATAATGGAAAAATCCAAAATAATTATAACCACCAGAGCATCGTTGGCATGCACCAAAATCTCAATACATGGTTGTTTTTTTTTACATTTGCCCTGCATTAAACATAGTCGCCATGGCTGGGAATGAAACTCACCAGGTCTGTACTCATCAGCAAAATGCCATTGTCATTGAAGTAGCATAACAGGTCTTCTGGTATTATTAAGATAGCTGCGACCAGGGGTGGATTTGTAGCCAACTCTCAGATGGGGAGTTTGGAGGGGTTGTGGGGAGCGGACAATGCTGCGCATATATTGCATTTCTTGAACTTTTTCTGTTCAATTTCCTGGAACTTTTTCTGTTCAAAAATACGGCCAGAAGATTTTTCCATGAAAAGTTTTCCACTTTTGGCAACTAGAAAATCAGTCAGGGAATGAGGTTACAAATGACTTAGTGATAACTGAGTTCATGCTCAGGCTGCCTAAAGGACTCACTGCCTAAACTCTCATTTCAGCTGTATCATCTTGTTTCCAAGTTTTATGTCATAAGGGGGCATTCCCATTTTATTTGGCTTGTTTGGTATTCTCATGTTTTTAAGCAAGCCGTTAATTTGAATTGCGGCTAGTATTGGCACTAGTCCATTTCTGTAACTTGGTGACAAGGGATGACAGTTCCGCTCTTGATGTCTTCCAGAGCATCTCAGGATCAATTGTAGCTGCTACAGGTGCTTTATAGAGTTTACACTATGAATTTGTGGTCATTGTTGAAGTTGTCTAGCATTTTTTTCTTGGAGACATATTTAGAAGCTCCTCTTCTAGCTTTTTACTGCAGCTTCTGCAATGGAATTGAAGAGACCACTAACTTAAAACTTATTATAGGCTCTTTTTTCTCATTTCTGGCTTGTGATTTTTATTGTGTCTTACAGAGCATATTCTGGATGCCAAAATTATTGGAAATGGTGGTTTTTAATTAAAACATTCAGAGGCACTAATACACATGACTCAAAATTAGACATCACGTCTTTATTGTTTTCTATTTCTGCTGTACTTCTGAGAGACAGTGCCTCTCCTTCTCGACTCTGCCATGGTCTAAAGTGACATTTATTGCAGTTGATGGTTTGCACCCTTGTTAGAGCTTCGTATATCTGAAATAGCATTTTCTTGAGGAAAAATTTTGCAAATAAGTTGCACCTTTCCATTGGTTGTCATATTCGAGTGGGATTTATGGACATTTTCATGTGCATTCTTTAATCATATTGTATTCTTACCTGTCTTATGGCACGTTGGCTTTTATCGACGGGCTGATTTTGAAATAAACTGCCAGACTTTTTGGGCTCTTCTGAGGTGAAAGAGTGACGTTGACAGTAGTTCATCTTTGGTGTAGCAATGGCACGTCAGCAGTGTCTCAGAAGTTTGCGAGAACCTGTGGTGGCCATTACTGCAACAGCAACCTCACAGTAGGGTGTCGGCCCCTTGTGCTTAAAGCACTGAGTTCAAGTCGCTGTCCCGCTGAGAATATGTTGGTTTTTCTGATAGCTGCAAGCATTCTTCAGCACATTGCTTGGGTTTTGATGGAAAAAATGTGCGAAGGTGATTTCATTGGTAACAGCACAAAAAAAAAAGGCAGAAAAGAGACACACGAGCACTTCCTGTTTTCATTCTTGATTTTTGTGCTCTTACTGATGTAGTCTAACCAACTTACCTGACCTTCTATATTATTGAAGGAAATGCCATCTGGTCTGTCACTTCACAGCATTGACTGTGGTGCTGCAGTGGTGGAGCACTTGTGTTAGCAGGCTGCTGTGCATTTGCTTTTTTCTCGTGGTGACATAATGGGGCACTTGGCGTTTAATTTGTCTGGTTGTTCATTACTTGGTCTCCTCTGAAATTCAAGTATTTTTGTGTGTATCAGACCCGGTGCCCGGGGGCTGCAACATGGAGTTCCCTGTCGAGGTGTCACCATTCCTCCGGCTCGTGCTGAAGTCGACGGAGCTGGCCGTGGAGTTTCAACATGCCAGCGGGGGTGTACCAAGGGAGGCCCCAGCTCCCAAGTGCAGTCGCAGCCTTCCATTCTTCCGATATGACTTGTACGTCTACTATCTCGATCAGTGGGACCTCTCGGAAGACCACTACCTGACCGCCATCTCCAAAATGCTCGATCCTACGTCAGTGAAAAGCAATGCCCATCCGGTATGCAAGGGCTAACTGCTTTAATATCAATGTACCATCTTCATCAAATGAAATGCAAACAGGAAGATTGGAACACAGACAAAAAGCCAGAAAAACATTAGCTATGGGAGAGAAAATACAAGCACGGGCCATTAGAATTAGTTGAGGGTCTCTCAACTAAGATCTCGTTTTGCTCTTTGCATTTCAGTTGATGCTCATAGTGCACTACATTGTTGCTACTTTCTTGCTCTTCAGTTTTGTGCATTTAGTGACTGCATGTTTTCTCAGCAAGCTCTGTAGCAGGCTTTGAAGCAGTTACCTCTTTGTATTGCCTTGCTGTGAGAAGCTTTTTTTTTCCATATGCACTTTTTCCTATCCTCTCCTTTCTTTATTTGCACAAACTATTACTGTGATAACTTGAACCATTTGCTACTGTCTTCATGTTTATTGCCGCCAGTTCTCTATAACTGAATGCAATGCTACTCCAGCTACCCATCATTTGCATTTGTTTTAAGCTTGTTTATGTACATTTTGCACTCATTTCTTTTCACATACAGACGAAATTTGTTGCCCACATCCAGCTTAGGTTTGTTATTTAAACAAAAGTGAGAGAAAACTATGATTTTTGTTTTCAAATTTCTGGTCACATTTAAGTTTTGGGTTCTTTAGGCCCATATTATTCCTGAACAAATATTTATTCTCCATGTAGTGGGGGCCTTGCTGCTCGAAGATGCGTAAGTTGTAGGCTCTGTAAACCAGACACTGAAGACGATTTCATAGATTGTCTGCTTGCTTCCAAAAACTAGAATTCAAAAGCCCTAGATCACATTCTCATGCACAATTGCACCAAATATATTCATAACAAAGAGCCTTCCCTGGGGCCACATATTTCCCATGTCTGTCATCTGTACGATTGTCATAAAAAAGCTGAAGAGCAAGTTTTTACCAGCGTATGTTGTTATCGAGGCCATTTTCCTGACTTATCTTGGTCATGTGAGTTCAGCCAATGGCATAAGTAAGGCCTCTAGTTTTCCGCGATTCCGCGAACAATTTCGGATTTTAGCATTTCTCGCGGAATAGCATGTGAGCAGGCACACACTGGTTTTTTTATGATATTTTGTTTGTGGACATCAGTAGGTATAATATAATGACGGGAATGTGTGAATAATTTAATTATCTGAATTCACTTGAAACGTAGGATCTGGTAACAAAGGAAGTTCTGCTGTTGCCCTTGACAAGCTTGCTCCCCCATCCGCTCCAGCAAGCGAGCGCGTCTAGCGCTGAGTTTCTGGAAACAACATGCCCGCATGTTTCTCTGCGGGAAGAGTCACGATACTGGAGCCTGTCAAAGGCAATACTAATACCAGATTTGCATAAATATAATGCGAGTATTTTTTTCTTTGCTGTTTTTCCGAGATACCCTAGGTGAGCTCACCCACTAAGCTGTTGAGGTGCGGGGAAAAGCCAACTTCTTGATAACCTTGGGTCATCGTGGCGAAGCGCGCGGTCGCTTCTACGCGAAAGGCCGCTTGCGTTAACGTGCGGGAGGCTTTTCGCGGAATATTGCAGATTCTTTGTTCTCATCTCGCGGAATTAAAAATTTTCCACCGCAGAAAATTAGGCGCCTTAGGCATAAGTCATCAATTAGCTAACATATCCAAGCCAATATGCCCGCACATGTGGGATAATATCAGGTCACAGGCAGTAGTTCACGCAAAAGCCAGTTTAGTTGGACGGGATTTTCTATATTTTTGCATTTTATAAGCAGGTAAAATCCCTGGAGTGGAGCTCAGAGGTCTGATACTGTCTTCTACTCGTACATGCATTTCTGCTACATGCAGCCGTTATCAGAATTATGCGTCATTTCAAGCATGTTGTGGTAATGTACTGTCAAAAGACAGTTGTGGTGTTAGATAACGCCATCACTTATGACGAAAGATTTTGTGTGTGGTGTGTGTGTGCGTGCGTGTGGTGCGCGCGCAGCTTGGTTTTATTGTACTAAATACTCTGCCACTTAGCATGCTTGATTAGCAAGTATTTGCTCTCAAGACACAGTACGCTTACGAAAAGGCTCAAGTGTAAAACCATTCCATTAGGGATCATTCAACGCACACATTTTGTGAGTTATTTCTAGCCCAATGTTTTGTGAGGTCACTTTATTTTACCTCTCAAACATCTGATTTGCTCAGATGGAGGAACTAAACTGCAGTTTCTGAGATTTCTGAAGTCAGAATTCAGTGCTGAAAGCCAACTAGATTCGTACTGAATGTCAACCCCAGTGTGCTCTTCTTTTTTTGCAATATTTATTTTCTATTCCAGTATTTTCAGTCTAGTGCAATTCCTTTTACGAGACAATTAGGGTTGCTTAAGAAATGGACACTGAGGACAGCTGCATGAACTTATTGTCCTCAATAAAAAGTCATTCACTGGCCCCATTTGCGGAGCAGGAAGAGACGCGTTTATGGCTGAGAAAATTGGATTTACAAACTTGCCTGCAACATGATTCAAACTCATGACATCTGCACCAGAAAGGACTGGTTGCTGCCATTTTCAAGTGAATGGTGGTGGAGCCTACTCTATGGGATCCGTGCCCAAAAATCCGTGTTAACGCAGGCGGCTTACTTCACATCAGCCAGTGAGTGCAACACCTGTATTTAGTTTTTTGGTCTTTTCTGCCTTATAAACGCCCCGTTTTTGGTGAGAGTGGTCTCTTTCTAATAGAACATGGTACCCTATCGATGCATCAACTTCAGTTTGTCCTCAGTGTTCCTTTAAAGGGACTATGCAATAAATTAATTGAGATTACGTAAAGCAGACGAGAGATAGGCATTCGATCACTCGTCACCCCAGTGCAAGAATTTTTGAGCTAGCATCAATAACAGCGAAGATATAGACGGTTAAAAATTGCGCTCCTCCTCTCCCCCCTCAACTCGTACACGAGGAGCACCAGAAAAAAATAAAGAGAACAGCTCTGGGACTGGGTCCCACCCATGAATACGTCATCCGCTGACGTTTATTTTGCAACTTCCGGTTGTCGCTCATAGCCCCCCAGCAGCAGCATCGGCGGCGTGGCGGCATCTCTCCGGTCTCTTCTCCTTCCTGGATTGCGGCGCGCGTCGGGTTTCTTTGCTTGTCATCTGTTGTAGTTAGCAATAATAAAGCCGGACGTCGAGGCGCGACTGCTCGCTTTTACGGCCGCGATGGGCATCGAGCCCTATGCGTGCGCACGAAGAGCCGTGCGAGTGGCTCCAGAACTCCCGACAGAAGGAGGCGGCAGAGGAAAATTGAAACCATATGCGCGAAGGGAATGCCCTGGCTCGCGCTTGCCCGAGAGGCTCGCGCGGCGGCACGAGCAGACGATTTTCACGGCTACCGGAAGTGTGCCCGTGACGTCGTGGCTGCCGTGGCTCCAGCGAATGAGAGTGTGTGGTGGCCTGGCGACGTCATGGTACAGTGACGTCTTTGTTCCACGATTTTAGTTCCAAAATCGGTCACTACGAGTACACCAATCGGCCCGCGAATTTTGAAAAACACGGTTTTTAAAAGTTCATAATAAATTTCCGGCTCAGTTCTGAAGACTCATACTTGGTGTGAATGCTCATTAGCATCATTTCTAAGCATTGAAAACATTTACAAGTGACTTTTTATTCGTTGCATAGTCCCTTTAACTTCAATGCGTAATTGTTCCACGGCTAGGAAGATATATATGGCATGCTTTTCTCTCTGTCCTTTCTTTACGTTATTTGTGCCACTAATGATGAAGACCCAAGTAACCTGCCTGCATGGTCTGTCCAGTTGAATGATAAGATTTATACCAACATAATCTGATTTGCGATCATGGAATCTGTCTAATGTACATAAACTTATCTTTCAATTGCAAGGTGAAAGCTTATCGTGAGAACCCGAAGACCCGGGCACTCTTCCTGACTTACCCCGGTGAAGGCGCCGTGTACACGGTGCTCGTGCAGCAGGCCACCTGGGATGGCAAAATCCACGAGGCAGCCTATGTGCCCATTGCTACTTATGGATGCCTGTGGTACACCCAGTCTGAAATGTGTCGTCGGCTCGGTAAGTAAACACCTCTTTACGTCGCTTTAATGTTGCACATCATTGCAGTAAAGTGTCATCTGATGTGTAAAACCACGTCGTGTGTGGTGTGTAAAGAACAGATAAAAATGCCGTTTAAACGAGCCCCCCCCCCCCCTAAACTTTTTTGTAGCGATAGCTACATAGGTACGGTAGCATTTCGAGCCTTCAGCGTGGTGGTGGCACGTGACTGTGGCGGCGCCGCCACCGCCACGTGGTCGCGTGGTTGTCGCGTGCCCAGCCACGTGGTGCGGAGTAGCTGCTGCTGCCGGCGGCACAGCGCGCCGGCGAAACCGAGCTGCAACAGTTGTGCGCATACGCCGTGTCAAGTGGTACGAAGATGAAGAAGGAACGCCCAGCAATACGGAGTGGCGAAAGACTGACTTTGCAATTCAGCTGAGCGAGTTCCACTCGGCCAGCTGTAGCTATCGCGTCACTCCAGGTTTAACCAGAGCTAAACCACCGCCAATATTTTTTTTTTAGTGGCACTGTGAATTTTGTTCTGACACAACAGAACCTACAATTAGTATTGAGTGGTTGATTGTAACATGGGAAACTGCCTAAAGTGTTCCAGGACCTCTTTAGTGATAATCAGGTATTTCTTAGGAGCACGCTAGACTGGGCAAGTTGGCTGGTGTTCATTGTGATGACCAGCGCGACATCAGACAAGGGCACGTGTTGTCTTTTCTTTCTGTCCGTTGTCGAATTTCGCGCTGGTCATCAGAATGTATTTATTCTCAGAGCTATTTTGGTAAGAAAGCACTTGGTGGCTCAAGATCTCTGCACGAACAGCAGTTGCATTTTAACGGGAACTAAAGTGGCTTTGTATTGCTTTCTGTCATCCCCAGAGAGTGCCTGGGGACTCGTGGTTGCTCTGCTCTTGAGTGTTGCTGGCCTCATCATCTGCTTCAGGGGACACCGATTTTTCTCGTTTCGTAAGTGCTGCTGTCTGCCTGCTCACCCATCAGTTGCATTGGTTGCGGCAAGAAGCATATGTCATGCTGCCATTGTTGTTTTTTGCAGAGATGTTCTTCTTTGGCTTTCTTGCATTTGCACTGATCAGCTTCATGGTATTCATTGCCATATCAAGGGCATCTGCGCGTGGTAAGTGCACGTGCCATTCCTCACAATATTTCTCTGGAGACATTTAGCTACATGTTTATCTTTTTAAACCTGTTATAGTGAAAACCTCCGAGCACTGTGACCTTTTTTTTTCATTTTTTGTTCTTTTTATTGTTCTTGTCTGGCCAAGTAATTAATTTTCATTGATATAGTACAGAGCTGTGAAAGCAAGTGTGTTTATTAAATTCACCATGTTCTTGTTAGCAACACCTTTTCATGCACACCTTGCAAATGCCCAGATGCTGCCTTTACTGCGGCCTGGTCCCGCTGCTCCTTCATTGTTTAAGCAGATGGTGTTCATAGCATGCTGCGGACAACAGATCTTGACTGTTGAGTTTTGTGGACTGTGCAGATGGACTTGTGGCCGCTCTGGTTGGAGGGGTTCTTGGTGGAATCCTGTGGATGGCGGTCTGGTGGTTAATTGCCATCCCGGTGCTGTCCATATCACTCTCAGGATTAATGTTCGGCTTCCTGGTCGCTGCCACTTTTCTCTTCACACCTCTAGGTTGGTGTGCCGCCACCTTTTATTTTGGTTTTTGCTTCCAAGGCATTGCACAGATTTCAGCAAGTGCATATTGATTTTTCCACAGGGGAAGTGGCATTTCTTCAGAACAGTATGAGTTACTGGGTCTTCCTCAGCTGTATTATGCTGCTACCCACAGTGCTTTTGCTCCCGCAAGCCAAATTGGTGAGTGTGCACTCATATTTCCCCTGCATGCATGGCTGTATGGGGGGATGGGGGTGTCCATCATTCTAAAGATCTTGCGAATGGGCTGTACATGACTAATGTGTCCTTACTTCATACGTTGAAACAGGCTTAACAAAATAGAGAAGCTCTTGTTGTTTTTGCCAAACATTGGTTAACTGTTCTAGCTGATTCTTCCCTAGTTATCTTTAGCTTTGTTTAACGAAGCTGTACAGGCTTCCATAAATTCCATGTAGTCGAAGCAATATAAAAATAAAAATTGCGATGTCTGACTCTTGAGCAGCTATTCATATCAGAGCAGACCATGGGCTCTGCACTTTTTGCAAGTGCAAGAGATGAGGTGGTGCTGTGGTATTGGGCTTGTTATTTTTCTTAGCTAACTTGTTGACTGAAAACATGTGGCATTGACTGTATTTGGCACCTGTCGAAGTGAAGGTCACAGTGCAAAGAACAGATTTTGGAGTGTAAAAATTCTTAGGAAATTAATTTATGCGGTATGATGGCAGAGCTAGTACTGATGTATCTTGTTATAGCTGCTGCTGTGTTTTGAAAAGATGTCAATAGTGTGCCTCACTTGGCATTTTCCGATTTTTCTTTGCAGCTGAGCGTGCTGTCGTGCACATTAGTAGGCAGCTACTGCACCATCCTCGCAGCAGACCAGTACTTGGGAACATCGTTGTCATATGTGGTGCTTAATGTTGTGCGACGATCATTAGTTCCAGGCGGCTACCAGGCAAGCAACGCAGTTCCCTTTCAGCTAAATGGTAAGTCTTTTTAACTAGTAGCCTGCTTACTTTCTATGAGTAATTTTTCATTTTTTCGACTTGAGGTCTCTGGTATAGTTTTCTTCACTCTGATGTAAAAGCTCGTCACAACTGTTACTACACAAAGGAGGTGCAAGCACTGGTCGTTATGCCATTGAAACAAGTGAAGGTGATAACACAGAGCATTGAACTGTGCTTTTGACATCTAATATGTATTGATGTATGTTTTTTGTAGGTGTTTTTGTTATCACTTGATAAATATTGAGTGTTGTTGAAATAGCACTCAACTGATTAAAATACACCTTTTCTTTCCAGATCTTTTTTTTACCCAATCAAGTTTCTATGCAGTGGGTACAGTGTGTAATTATAGGGTTTGCACTGGAAGCCACGATCTTTTTAGACCTGATAAAATATGTTTGGCATTTCCTGACATTTAAGCCTCTTATCAGCAACGTTTAAGGAAACTTGGAAAGTGACAGATTTTCATGCTTGAAATGCAGACGTGCTGCTGTCCCTGACATGGGGAGCTCTCTTTCTACTGGGAACCGTGCTGCAGCTGTGGTCAGAACGAGGCAGGGCACCCTTCCCCCAGTCGCCATACCACAAGTGGATTCGAGAACGCAGCTCTGCAGGGCAGCCCCTACTGGCAGCGACGCAGCTACCACCACCTGCCTATGGAAGCATCAGCGGCTCTGCACCTCCTTATGACCCACCGCCCACCTATGGGGCATTCTGACCTGCTAGCTTGTGGTGACCGATTGTTTTTTGTACAAACCTCACTGCTTCATTTGCCAACACAAATAACTAGGGCGCCTCCCAAGAAGGGCCCCGACTGGTGCCTGAGTAACAAAACGCAATTTTTAATCAAGTTATGCTCTTCTGTATACTACACTGGGCTAGTCGGAGTGATGGCAAACGATTTCATGTTTATCGAACAAGAGTCACAAATGAATGGAATCAAATGTGTAGTCGGTTTGTACCTGTAATTTAAAAGCTTGTAGCTTTGTCATTTCATTACAGGTGCTTTACGTTTCTTGACCACGCTTTGCTAAGATCAGATTACCGGTGATGTACTGTGAAATCTGTGGTCAAGAAATGTCCGAATAGTGCTTGCTTGCCTAAGATCGGCAAGTACTGTAACAAATAAATCAGATAGCTTATGGTCACTTATATTTGTAGATAGCTAATATACGTTGTTACTTGTTGATGCTGATGTGGTGATACTTTTTGTTTCCTTTTTGACAGTTGTGTCTGTGTTATTAAGTTCCTCTTGGTACCCCTTTTTGGTGCCGAGCTTCTGTCTTCACCAAACTATTTTGATCAAATGAAATTCTAAGAACAGTGCCCAAAGCAGCAACGTGTGAAGGATGTCAGCATTTCTTTTTTTTTTAGGAAATGTGACAGCATCAAAGAACTCTAAATGACGTTCACCATTTTCTTTTATTCTTTGTTTTGTCTTTACCGAAACTCTTTGGGATGAGCTATATTAAAAGTATGTCTCTTGACATTTCTAAAGTGTGCGCCTGTTTTGTTTTTGCGTACAGTTCTGTACAAGTTTCCCAAAACATCTCTCTGAAGGTTCACACACATGACAAGAGAGAGGACTGTTCACATGATGTGCAAGGTAATGCTGCAGTCTCGGGATAAATCCTGACAAAGTGGGAACACCAGCATCCCGGGTACAGTGAACAAACTGAAACAATAAAATGCCATAGCTGCACATCTCATGAGTAAACGCAGACCAAAAACAAATGTCATTGCAGAGTCACAATGGATGGCAGGGGCAGTGTTGTATTTCAATCACCCACTTAAAGAACACACATAGTGTCGGCTGGACCGCATTTGCACCGCCCAAGAAGCTTGTGGTCGAAAATTCGAGGCCTAGGGAAAAAGAGCTGCAGCTCGATTGCGATGACAACATTGAGAACACTTGAAACACCTCATTCAGAGAGTAGAAGATGAAGAGATGGTGACGCACCAAGAAAGGACAACAAAAGGGAATGCTTGCGGGCATGGTCGACTAGAAGAAAGGTCCTTATATTCGGTAGCAGTCTCAGTGGCTCTTGCCGGCGTCACCTGGTCTCGTCGTCCACCAAAGTTTGCGACAAGCAGCAATCGAGGCACACATGTTAGAGTGTTCATTACACACGACAGTTGTCAAGGGGGCAGTGAGCAGCAGTGTCATTTTGTGAGTTGCTCATGCAGTCGCTTCACTGCAAAGTCTCCCTAGCTTTCAGCTGAGGCTGGCATCTGTACACTTTGTAAAAGCAAGCAATATACTCTGCAACAACTTTTTTGGCAGTGAAGAGAAAGCTACAGGGTTGGAGCGCCTGTAACTGTGTCACTCCACCAAAATTTCGGTTGCAAGGCACCCATCTGGCACGTTGATTGCTGGTGTAGATAGCGCCATCTACGGAAGCTTGGTGTAACCAGGCATGTCTAAACAATTCGAAGTAATCAAAGAGACTGCTTTTGACATGACTCTTAACATTGAAAATGTGCAGTTATGTTAGAAATATGGCCTAAATAAGATTGGGCGCATTTCAGCTCTGTAACTGACTGCATTGGCAAGAAAAGTTGCAAAGTATAGTGCATTTCTTTCTTGTGCACCCAGAAGCGCACATAGCTTTTCTGCACACGAACCGAACAAAGGGGCACGTGACATCAGTTTGATGAGTCAGGTGAAAGTGCAGTTGGCCATTTGGCCATGGATCTACTGGAGTGGTGTGCCACATCTGTGAAGCCCTTCATGACAGACGAATGTGCATGCCAGTGCGCCCATTGAACGCAGTGTATCTAGGGTGACAAACATGACTTGCATGTCTCATCTCTCTGGCCGCTTCGATTGGAGGATCAGCTAGCGAGAACTTGTGCTGGTGGCGCTCGCCACCTAAACGTGACTCTGTGTGACTCACAAAACTCCACTGCTGCTTCACGCTCCCCGCAAGGGGGCACGCACGTACGCTGCTGCATCGTTCGTCGAGAGTCCCGCTGTGCGCTGGCTGGGATCCACGCAGACTAGAAGAGAGAGCTTGCGCGTCGGAGCGCGACTAGTCCTTGTTGGCGCAGGCGGCCGGGAAGTGGTCCTGGAGGTTGGCGTACGACCTGCTACCCTTGGCGAGGCTCAGGTCGGTCGGGTACCCAACCATGGGCCATTGTCACTGCAGCCGGGGCCAGTAGTTGGACGGCACAGACAAGTCGGTTGTCTGGCCCGGCACCTGCACCGGCACCGTCACACCCGGGGAGATGACACCTGCGTGTACAGGATGACGCCGTGGCGCACAAGTTATTCGGACCACAGATCGAACGAGAGCGCCTAGGAGCGGAACGCACAAGTCTCCTTGGGAAATCGGGCTTAGCGATATGTGCGAAATAGCTGATTCCGGTTAAAAAGCGGCGCATAATTTCTTGTCGGCGTAGACCGAAAGAGGTAAGTTCGTTCGGCTACATGCCTGGGACTTCCTAAGATGCGCGTGCTCCTGAGGTGACCCTTGCACACTTGCTTGACATGCGTGGAGCAAATTGCGAAAGCAGCGATGGTGGCAACAGTTTGATACAGACTACAATATTTAAATGTCACATTCATTGGGAGGACCAATAATAATTGGTTTTGGGGGAAAGGAAATGGCGCAGTATCTGTCTCATATATCGTTGGACACCTGAACCGCGCCAGTAAGGGAAGGGATAAAGGAGGGAGTGAAAGAACAAAGAGGTGCCGTAGTGTAGTGAGGGCTCCGGAATAATTTCGACCACCTGGGGATCATTAATGTGCACTGACATCCAACACCACATGGGCGCCTTAGCGTATTGCCTCCGTAAAGACGCAGCCGCCGCGGTCGGGTTCGAACCCAAAACGAATTTTAAAAACCAACTTTTTTCGAAAGGAAAGGAAAGGCGCATAACTGGCCCCCTGGTACGGTGGACACCTCAGTCGCGCTTTAAGCTACGTGGCGATAGTGACTGATGTGCGCTGCACGCGTTGGCATTAACAGCGTTGTAGCAGAAACGCGGCACTGAAACTCCCACCTACATTAAAGCGACATTGAGCTATAGACCGTCGGCGTTCTTTGTGTTCATTGGCGTCAGCGGTGACAACGCTCTAGACACCGATAATTTTGAGGAAAGAAAGGCGCATAACTGGCTCCCTCGGGCAGTGGACGCCTCGATCGCGCTTTGAGGTACGTGGCGGTGGGGTGAGAGAGAGATGTGGGCTCGCGCCATTATAATAATAATAATAATTGGACCCGCCGCGGTGGCTCAGTGGTTAGGGCGCTCGACTACTGATCCGGAGTTCCCGGGTTCGAACCCCACCGCGGCGGCTGCGTTTTTATGGAGGAAAAACGCGAAGGCGCCCGTGTGCTGTGCGATGTCAGTGCACGTTAAAGATCCCCAGGTGGTCAAAATTATTCCGGAGCCCTCCACTACGGCACATCTCCCTTCCTTTCTTCTTTCATTCCCTCCCTTATCCCTTGCCTTACAGCGCGGTTCAGGTGTCCAACGATATATGAGACAGATACTGCGCCATTTCCCTTCCCCCCAAAAAAACCAATTATTAATTGGTTTTGGGGGAAAAGAAATGGCGCAGTATCTGTCTCATATATCGTTGGACACCTGAACCGCGCCGTAAAGGAAGGGGGAAAGGAGGGAGTGAAAGAATAAAGAGGTGCCGTAGTGGAGGGCTCCGGGATAATTTCGACCTCCTGGGGATCTTTAACGTGCACTGACATCGCACAGCACACGGGCGCCTTAGCGTTTTTCCTCCATAAAAACGCAGCCGCCGCCAGACACGCGCCACTGCAGCAATAAGCCGCAACATTCACTGGGTAACCAACATCTCGCGATCAACCATTAATTTAACCGCCACCTGGCAGGGTGGGCGCGTTGCCTATCCAGTGTGCGGAACAACGCACTCAACGTTAGAGGCCAAGCCACGCCTACTTACCCGATACACCACAGCTTTCGCTATCTAACTATATGTTCAGCAGTAGTTGAACCGCAGCTAATTTTTGTAGTCTCGTGCTCTTTTGCCTCTTACCAATTCGCCCAACAAGTTACGTACCTGCGGCGCCGTGCGGGCTGGCCCCGCTGACGGCGTAGGCTGCGGGGTGTCCGCCCGCGATGCCTCCCTGGCCGGCCGGGTTGGCCGAGGCCCTGGAGTAGGCGCCCAGGCCCAGGGTGTCGTGCAGCATGTACGAGTACGAGGCGGCGTCCCGGTGCTGCTGTTGCAGGCACGGATTGGAACCCATGCCGGCTGCCATCGGGCTGCGCAGAAAGAGAGACCACGGGCGGAAACGCTGCATTGTTTCGAATTCCACATAAAGAATACACAAATGTGCCGTTACTGACATCTATGATGAAATGAGTGTGGCATGCGAAAGCACTGAGTCGCGAAGAGCATTCGAAACTAGGACACTATACGAAACAGGCAAGCGCACTGCCCATGGTCCCTTTGATGCCAATAAAATGACCGATATTCATTATTCCGTCACTTTGTCAAAATTTCCAGGAACAATTGGGGAAGTATAATTACTTAATAGCGCCCACCTGAGCGCGACCACGCGGCTAAAAAGGAAAGCTACACAGCTTTCCTTTGTAGCCGCGTGACTGCGCTCAAGGGGGGTGATAATTCGAGCAGTTATTCCCTTTATTATAATCAACGTTACTTCGGGGCATTCCCCTAAACAGCGAAGCGAGTCACCCGCAGAACAGCAACAATTAAGTCATCCACCTGGCGACGGAAGCCGCGAAGGATCACTGTAACTTCGCCTGTCTTTAGTCGCGGAGGCCCCGGCCCCCGCCCCTTGAGCCTGCGTGCCAGGGTCAGTGAGTAAGGGGCCTCCTACATCGGTGGAAAATAGAGTTTCTTCTTCTTCCCCTAAACACACTAGACTAATTTCCAGGAACCATTAAACGCTGATGGCACGGAGTAAAAGTTTGTGGGTACTTGAGCTTTTTGAGATGCCCCAGCAAGTTCGAGACGCATTCTTATAATGCTCAGCGTGCTAAATGGTGTGTATAATTAGCACAACACGCAGTCCAGTCGTCTTTTGTAGCATTCATAGAGCTGCACGCGCATTTACAACGGTTTTTGCTGCCGCTTTCGCAATTCAATATTGAGCACGTGTTTCGCAAAACGCGCTTGCAGCTGCATGTGGCTCCATCTGTCGCCGTCCACGGGCAACCACTGTGGAAGCTTCCCGAGCTGACAGACATGGAAACCGGCAATAACTACGTGCTGTCACAATTAGCATACAGTCGCGTGTTTTTGTGCCACGTCTCTGCGCTCTCACCTTCGTTCTGCGTTGCAGTGAGGGCGAGCGCATAAGAGCATTTTCAATCCACTGCAGTTTGCTCTGCCAACACAGACGGCTTATTCTAATCAGTGCAGTTTTTAATTTGGCTGGGAGGGGGGGGGGGGGGTGCTGTTAAAAGAGCTACACTGATTACTAGTTCTTTTACTCAGAATTTCTATGGAAATGATGTGAGGCTATACGGTTGGACATTTGAAAAGCGTCAGGTGGCGCTATATACGTTCATCTTATTTGACCCTTGTTTCGCGCTACATTTAGGACACCCCCGTGTATATTTCTTTTTACTGTGAAAGCCACCTGACCATGGCGGCAATCGGAACGGCTGCGTTGCTAACCTGCCGCAGCCTTGCAAACAGGTAGAGGATCTGCGGACGGAGTCAGACTCTCCTCACTTTTACCTCCTCCTACGATGTTCAAAACTGCGTCAGTTGTAGTACGCCTTCTTGTAGAATGAGAGACAGACAGAGAGCATATATCTCACCTGTACGAGTCCTGCATTGCGGCCGCCATGGGCTGGCTGAGTCCCGGGTAACCGGCCAGCGGTCCGGCGAGTCTGCCGTGCACGGGACCTCCACCGACGGCGGCACTGGACTCCGCGGCGCGTCGCTGGCTGCGCAGCTTCTCCTCGCGCCGCCACTTGGCCCGCCGATTGGAAAACCAGACCTGAGGCCGTCAGCCAACACGCGGCTGCCCCCCGACCCGAGCATGCACCCTGCCTTACCCCCCGACCCCAGCAACCCCTTGAACGGATCGCGAACCGCTGCGGATGCTTTGAAGGCACTCTCAGGTGGAAACTGAGGTGCGTCTATATCGATTGACTGCCAGGCTCTAATGACGAAAGGGCTGCTTTCACTGACAATGAGGCTTTTATAAGCGCAAAAAAAAATAATACAGGTGCCGCCACCACCGGCCGTTTTCCCAAGCAAACTGTGAAGACGTCATTAACTTTCATGATGCACATCTCTGAGGCTAGACCAAACCGCCATCTGTTTCCTTGCCAGCAGTCACAGAGTCCATAACAGTTTCGACGTCATCATAACAGTAAGAAATAAACTATAGCGATAAAAAGTATTCACTTTTCAGCTCCGAACTTCTCAGCACTGGATACGACTTTTGCTGCTGAGTGAACGTCAACAAACGCATAAAAGGCCAAAGAATTGATTGTTAATAGGAACAAAACTCACATGCATTTGTACTCAGTACCCCGCAATGCTCGCTACGCGCCTCCTACGCTCATTGCCTCAGAATTTCGGGACACGTGTCCAAGTAGCCACTTTCGGAGCGCACCAGCGACGGTTGCCACTTGGCTAGTCAGTGACAAGTGTTTGAAGTTACGACAGGTTTTTGTTTGCTGATCAAACCGCTTCAAAGTTCTCGCCGTTCGGTTCTTATACCCCAGCTTTCATTCCATCATTTTCACTATACTTGTCTCTGCATTCGGCATATTAGCTGCACGACAGACACGAAAGGCATTGCGGGTTCCCTTGATGACATCGTTAATTCAGGGCTACACGTCTGGGCTATAGAGTATGGTCTGTGTTCTCGCTGTTTTGCATGCAGTTGTAACAGTTATGGTCTTCGAAGTTTTGCGTGCATAATGTTCAAGCACCGGGATTTACCACCGAGAAGTAAGGCGCCTTCCTTCAAAAACTACTATTGGCAAAGGTATTGGCAAAGACCGGTCCTACAAGGGGCCAGTGTGAAGCCATCCATTTGCAATATTCGGCCGATTACCTGTTCTGCTAAGGACGATTTATCCAGCATTTCGTTTTGTTCGTAAATTTTCTTCAAACTTCTTTTTACTTCTAACTTCACACTGTCATCTTTTTTCCTTGCAGACCAAGCCGGATTTTTGTCTCGGGATGGGCCCAAAGTAAGTTCTAGCAGCGCGGTAGAGGATTGCAGGGCGGTGCATGCCCAACAAACTGCACTGTCAATTTGGGGGTAGCTTGATTTCGGAGGAAGAGGGTCACCACGGGCCCCTCCCTCCTTAGATTACGTGCTGCTTCCTTGACCATTCATCTAAGCCACCCTATACTTCACCTCCAAGCGATGTCCACGCCGCCTATCGGCACTTTGGTATCTGCACTGACGCTCATTGCCCATAATTTTCTATAGTTGCCCTTACGGATTGTCGCGTCCCCTTTGGGTGCGCAGATCAACTACTGTGCAGCGATATTGGTAACCAGATGGTTTACGGTAAACCTGTTCGCCCTTAGCGGAACACCAAAACCCTTTGTAAAACAAGACCGTCGGATCTTAAAGTAGAATTTTGCAGCCGGTATACGATTACACAGAATTTTGGCGCACACTTCTTGTGCGATCAAAAGGCAGACCCTACGAAGGCACGGTTTCATCTATGAGACCTGCCATGCCCTAGCTTCAGCGTGAATCGCCGATAGCTGCAGTTCTTATAAGACTTGATTAAAACTTTTTCCTCCTCTCACTGTAAGTTTGGAAAATGCACGCACACTCCATCATTCAGCGAGCAAACAAACAAATACGAGTGCATTATCATGTGGCCCAGGCTGTACTGAAAGGGCTTTAGAAAGGAATTGAGGGCGGAGTGGGGTAGGCTAATGTTGATTCGTTTGAACATCTCATTTCAGATACATTCCGCTAACACGTGCCACGCGAGAATTCCTAGCCTTTTTTTTTTTCTTCCTTTTCCACTATTAGCGACACTATTATTTCCTTTCCTTCAAGAACTTGAGTTCAATTTTCAGATGACTGTGGTAGCATATGACAACAGAAGTGGGTCGACCGACTGCTGATTGTCCTTTGACCGTCACACGTCTTGATATTTAATGCACCGCACTTTTATCCACTTGCGTCATCGCTCCCAGGACCCGCATATGGTTCCTATTCTACACACACGCCCGTATACAAACACTGCCAGCACAGCTGCCGATCGTTCAGAAGCCCTGACTTTGTTCGCTTGACTGAATGCTTTCTAAAAACACTACGCTTATAAAGCTCGAATCCCATCTTTTTTTTTTTCGCTGAATCTTTGCGGGTACGACACGAAGATAACATTTATTGTGATCGCCATACATGCATATCTAGAAGCTGCATGGTGAATTTTAAGGCTTTAAGCGCATGTGGCTCCAAGTTATCATGGAGGCCAGTTACCGCATTTACGCAAGTGTAACTCAACCCACTTTTCGAAAAGGGAGCTGAGAAACAGGTCGACTTGTACTATCGGGGGCAAAAGTAACACCCCCCCCCCCCCCCCTTTTCCAAGTTCTGATCCGTCACTGCCTGCGGGCTCCACCTGACGATGCACTCTTGGTGCCGAGAGAGAACACTGCGCCGGCCTCAACACCGGAAGTGAATCGTCCGGTGCAGCCCACATGCAGTGACGGATCAGAACTTGGAAGGGGGGGGGGGGGGGGGGGGGTGTTGCTTTTGCCCCCGATATTACGTACGCCAACTATTCCATGCACCTGAGGCTAACATTTTCGCGTTCAGTCCGTGGCCTCGTCTTCCATATTATTACCTTTCAAAAAAAAAAAAATAACAGGAGGGAAACGGAAGTACCCAAGACTTCTAATGCTCGAGTAAACACGGTAACAATACGTTCCCGTGCTGAGTATTATGCGCACGGGGAGAAACTCGGGTATCGCACGTTTCTGAGACCCTGCAGTGCGCTCACATTAACATATAGATGTCGTCGTCAGAACCATCATTATTAGCGTCACTCAATTTCACCGTTATCGCTGTTCACTCATTTCAACAGAAAAAAAAAGGCAGACGCCGACCAAAGGTTTTTGTCAAAACAGACGCCGACCAAAGGTTTTTGTCAAAACAGTGAACAAGGCTTCCGTATGGAAGCCGAAACGTCTGTTTTGACAAAAACCTTTGGTCGGCGTCTGCCTTTTTTTCTGTTGAAATGAGTTACTTACTACCCGACCAGACGAGATTTCGTCAGACCTTAGATTTTATCGCTGTTCACGCTGGTGCCTGCAAAGCTAACGCGTCGTGTATCTATCACCTTGCAACGCTCCATTCGCCAACACGGGGCGTTCAGTCGCCCACATCTCAACCTGCAGACACCCGAGACTCGCTTCTCTAATAAGTAGCCTTTTGCAACATACGCAGGCTATGGGAAGCACCCCGTGAACGGTTCCATTAGGGAAGCGATGAGGCGCCGAAATCGTGTACGCGTCAAGTGGCCGGAAAAGCTGCGTGCGCATGCGCACTCATACATGCACGCTGCCGGGGCTCCAAACGCAGACACGTACCTGGATTCGGGCCTCCGGCAGCGCAATCTTCTCGGCCAGCCTCTCGCGGGCGAACACGTCCGGGTAGTGGGTGCGCTCGAACTCTGCACGGCCCACAGAACTGCCGTTAGGGGCGCGGGTGTTCAAAGGAGGACGCTATGGGAAAAAAGCGCTCCTGTCGCTTGCACAGCGTTTGTCGTCATAGCGTTTTGCATCACAAAGAGAGTGCAACAAGAATTGGTGATGCGAAAAACTTAGGTTCCTCCTTGGGTGATGAGCCAGACATTCATTACTCATCTCTCAGTGTCATCTTAATCAATCGCAGCGTCAGGGTGTGGCAATGGAGATCGCCGTAATCTGTGAACAGTTTTCAATGCGCTTCATTTTATTTAAAGAGGGAGATGCGATTGAAACCTCCGAAAACCATTAAACCGCGTGGGTACCATCCCCAACTATACACCCTATCATGTTAGCAATACACATAAACGAATTGATATTGACAAGGAAAGCAGCCAGTTCGACGAGTCCCATTAAGCATATAGCAAGCGCGAACTGATTACTGTCGTGGAACATCCGCCAAACCTCTGCCTTCACAACAGACAACATATACCTGCTGTAGTCCACAGCGTACACTTCATCGAACCCCTAGCATGTTCAAAAGGCATATGATTCGCTGCCACTGTGCCACGTGAAGCAACGGTCATTTGGCTAGAGCAGCGACGTGCTCCGTCGTTGTTAATATCCTCCCAGTGCGACGTTCATATAACTTAGCAGCATGTACATTAGCGTATCACGGAGGATAAAATGACCTTTAGCAAAAAAGCGGCAATCAACGTGCGGATGTGCGTGCATGCCTTCTGTTCGCACAGGCGGGAGTACCTTTCTCGAGCGCCTCGATCTGCTCGTTGGTGAAGGAGGTCCGGTTCCGCTGCAGCTTGCGCTTGAGCCGCAGCCGCATCTGCGAGTCCTCGTCGCACGACGAGCTGTTCTCCGAGTTGCCGTCCGAGGTGCCGCCGTCGCCGCCTTCTGCGAGACACGGCACGCCCCAAGTCATGCTTACGGCTGCTGCACGGTACACCAGAGAGTTTTAGCGAAGCGTTTCTGCGTACCGCTACAGCTCGCGCCGCCATTACCATATGTGCATGTCACCCCGAG